>OZ025280.1:3822042-3909542 GCA_964019165.1 Mastigias papua | reverse complement strand
ATATATATATATATATATATTTATATATATATATATATATATATATAAATATATATAGATATATATATATATATATTTATATTTTATATATATATATATATATATATATATATATATATATATATATATATATATATATATATATATATATATATATGCATATTTATTTATTTATTTATTCATTTCTTTATATCTCTTTATTCATTTATTTTTATATTTATGCTTGCATTGATAAATATTTGATGCAAACGTAGCTTACTTCCACCAATCAATAATCTCTGAGTATTCTCAGAACACATCTTCATCATTATATTTTGCAAAGCTGGGATAGGGTGCAATTGACATTGTAGCTCTCTTGTATCCCACATCGGGAGACACGTTTTTGATAATGTATATCCACAGTCTAAGATCATTTTCACTTTCTGCTTGATTTAAATCTATCAGGAGGTGAAACACCGCCCTTTGTTTACCCGAAGCAAACTTGAGGATAGCTGTCTTCATGGCTTTTATGTTATTGGCAGCACTAAAACAACAAAGGCATCGGATGTTCAAAAGGACAGTTCGCCAGCAGCCATTTTAACTCGAGGTTAGTCTCTGTTTGTATAGAATGTTGCTAGAATAGTCATAAAGAAGGTTTTCTTGTCCAACCTCTAATTATGAGAAGTGCAAGTCCCTAATTAGGAATGAGTAGCTCAGAGATTATGGTTGAAGTTACGGATTTATATCAAAAATTGTAAATGAAGGAATAGAGTCATATTGGACATTTTAAGCAGGACATTTAATTATATTGAAAATAGAATTCGCAGAGATTCTCATCATAACCGAGACCAAGAATTTTAGGGTGTGTTTTGAGTAACTCCCTTAGTCCTTCCAATGCTAAGCTACAAGAATTTTAGTCACCTCGCTTTCTGTTGCGAGGTTTCCTGTCAAAAACTGCCTTGCACGATGCGCGTTCCTTGATTTTGAAAGGAACATGCAGCAATGTTAGTAGATCCTTGATTTCATTATTTTAAATATTCTGATATGAACAATGTTTTGGTCTCCGAGAACAGATTCGAACGAATTGATGCAAGAGATTGTGGATTGAAAATTTTCACCGGTTTACATTTGAATTAGGTCCAATTGTTATTATCATTACTATTATTATCAATTCATTTAAAGTTGGCTTTCTATGTTAGATAGCTAAAGTAGCAGCTTATTGAGGCCAACTATAACTAAAAGAAAATACGGTATAATTTACATTGAACAAAAACAGAAGATAAAAAAAATAATTAATCTAAAACCCCTAAATCTTTTACAGAAACTCTACACAATCTGCAGGTGCATGAATCGCCAGTCCACTGTTTTATTCTTCTTTTAAATTCTTGAATTGTGCAACAATCTTTCAAAAAAGGTAGAAATGAGGACCACAAAAGGCAGCCTATATACTGAATGTTCTCTGTACCATATATTATCGTCATTACTTTCAGCAGTTGCAGATCATTTGCCCTACGCAGACTATAATAGCGGTATCTGTCTGCAAAAATGCCTTTCATAAAAGTTGGGTTGAGATCGTTCTTTGTTTTGAAAATCTCTACCGTAAGCAACAGCAGACTGCGCTTGTGCGTGGTTACCGAGCTATTTACAAAGTCATTTCCACTATCTTTGCATACAATTCGCAATGCTCTTTCACGAATTTTGCTCACCCTAGAATTGATTGTCCTGTTATGAAACATCCATGCAAGTGGACAGTAATTGAACTGCGAATTAATGAAAGCATCCATCAGCAATTTTGATTTGACAGGGTCCGTGTAATTAGAGAGGCGAGCAAGTGCATGCAATTTTTGGCTTGCCTTTTAGTATAAGTCTTCGGCATGTTTTGTGGAACTTAATTTTTTATCAAAAGTAACTCCCAAAAGTTTTTCGTGATCACTTTCTTTGATTAAGGAGTTACCAATGGTGACTACTGAGTCTTGTTACCAAATATCATAAGGTGACATTTGTCTTCGTTAAGTCAAGTGAATTCAAGTTACAAGACTTTAAGGCACGGGTGTATTATCTTCGGCTATCTTTCGCTAGGAGTCTCCAGACGTGAAAGGAAAAGGAGAAAGAAGAAGCGAAAGCCCCGTCGTAACAACTCAAAGCGTAATCGACATAAGCGACGAAAGCTTGGCAATCGAAGGCGCTCAGCGCACGGCTGCAAACGAGACGAGCAATTCTGTACGAGGCGGTGTATTGGATGGAGAAGTGGCTCGTGTATACGGCTACAGATTTCATGCTCGTTTCTATGCCCAGCTGCCAAGTGATGTGAAATAGAGATAGTTTGATACAAATAGACAACCTTCACCGAAGTGGCGCATGCATTCAGAGAATCGTGATAGTCTTACTTCTGGTGAATTTCCACAGAAGGAAAGGCCAAAGTGCAGAATTTTTCGAGATAGATGACATAGTTTGACTGACTTGAGAACAGCAGTAGACATGTAGTTCGATTTTCACATTTGACAACTAGCAAGTAGAATTGTGTTCAGGTGTTGCACCTATGAAAGCACTGATTATTTGCATCGTCCGCTGGTGAAGGGTAGGATGTTCAAGTGATCAAATATTTCATCCAGCACTCACTGAAAAAACCATGGTCAGCAAAATGTCGGGTTATTTGACCACCACGTTCAGTCATCCAACAATATGTTCAGCGATGTTGAGTGCAATTTGCTCGAGATCGGAAACAAGCCAATATTTCATCCACCATTTCCACTGTGTTCAAATGTTCAGTAAAATGTTGGATCGTTTGACCACCCCATGCATTGAGCATCGTTAAACATAACATCAAATGTTAGGTGAAATTTTAGATCGTTCGATCGCCCCCCCCCCCCACCTTCCACTGAAAATCTTCTAACATAACAACAAATGTTAGATGAAACGTTGGATGAAATTTTGGACCGTTTTACCACGGCTTTAGTGACTTCAGTAGCATAAACCCCCATCTTCTATACGCATTGTTGCTATAAATCTTCACTAGGCCATGGAACATACCTATTGTTTCTTTCTAATCAAAGGCCATCTTTCCCGACATAACAGAGAGCAATGTCACTCCTTGATATGTATAGCAAGCACTACCCCTTGTGACGCTCAGCGACAGATTTCCATTAGATCATAGAGGTACATTTTACTTCCTTCTATACAAAGGCACCGGTCCCGATAAGGTATTCAATTTGAGCAAATAGCTCTGGCCACCTAGACATAGGAGAAACCATTGTCATCCTTGCTCCTGTTACGTTGCCAATGGTGTTCACCCGCCTAGGATAATAATGCAGCTGGGTTCTCCCTGATTTTCTCTCGATTTCTCCCGCAGTGAAGCACGAATTACCTTGGGTTAGTTAATGCTAAAGCTGGCTCAGGTATGAGGCACCATTTGAATGAAGAATGGCTCAATTAGTGAGTTTATTAAGCACGATGTTGTTTCACGATGTTATTACTTTCAGATTGGAAAGCTCAGCCATGTCACTATGGGTTTTCAAGCTCACTTTGCAGGGCTTCTTACTCAACTGATTCCAGTCAAAATCTCGCTGGAGGGTTACCCATTTCGAAATAGCCTCGTTCCCAATGGCTGGCTTTCACGTCGATTAGATTGTTCTTTTGTAAGCTTGTATGGAGTTGTTTCGAAGTTTAAGTATAGAAACTTAAATTTGAATTTAAGAGTTTGGTATCGTTGTAAACAGAAGTGTTTAAAGTATGAAGTAGAACCGTATATGCATAACAGACAAACTTATGGCTTAAGTGAAATAGTTACGAGAAAGTTAACAAGAGTATTTTTTTGTCAGATTCTCATGTGTACCGATATTCAAAGATCTTAGCAATATCTTCTTCACTTTAAGAACAGCATTTCCATTGATCACACATTTGTTGATCGTTAGGTCAAGAATTGACTGTTCACGTTAATGAAAGGACTTAATCCATTTACTTTCGGATTTCACTTTATGATTGCATATTCGTTGTTTCCAATCCTCATCCGGACGTTCGCACATCGCAAAACATTCGCAGGCCGTTCTCGTATGGACTTGCAACAATGGATTTACCAGGGAAATTTGAAGTCTAAATTAATTGGAAATAGGCTTATAATTTTTGTTGACTGGAAATAAATTGTAGAAGTTAATGAAGGCAGATTTTTGTTAGTTATAAATTACATTAAGTTTCCTAGATTTTGAGATTGAAGTTAGTTTTTTGAAAGATATCCAGCTTCGAAGAAAACAAGAAAGAGTTTTGGCCCAGGAACTTTCTTCAAGGACTCAAGCAGCATTTGGAAACGATATTGAGGTACGCAAACTGTACTCTAAGTCCTTCGTTTTGAGTTGGCGCCAAAATAATTATCAGTCTATCCCGTGGTGCAATGCTCGTTCTCTCAAATCGCCCGCTTTGCTGAAACTTCTGTTCACAGACATTTGCACGGAGTGCTTTGAGTTTCAGTTCGGTCTTATCCATGTGAACAGCCAAGTTTTTAGAACAGACACTGAACTGAATTTACGGTGTCACGAGTTTCACAGCGGTTCGAAATTTCTCATATGAAATCTAAAATGACGTCTCTTGATTCTTTTAAATTTAGAATACGGATGGAAATTGTATGACGAATGATTATCAGCAGCAAGAAGTCACTGAACAATGACGTGAACTCAACATTCCGATACACTTGAGAATCTACTTCATTCTTATCAGAAACAGTCAGAAAGAAGTGTGAGGAGAAAATTCCCTTGTGAACGGAGTTGCTTGCAATATTTGTGTTAGGCTGTGGCGTGATTGAAAGTTGTCTTGGGGATTTCAGTCCTGAATCTGTTTCAACAATAATGCTGGATTATTTACTTCGTAGAAAGCGCCTTAGAGTTCCGATGATTAAATCAAGATCTTCTCTCCTTCCAGCAAAGCCATTGCTCTTTCATTTATTGGCGAAATTTTTAAGTTGAAAGGTTTGAGAGAAGGACAAGTTGAATGCTTGAAAGATTCTGGAAAGGAAGAGCTTTCTCGCTGACAAAACGGTAAGTCCAGCAGTTAACATATTTCCTTCGAATTGTTATGTCATTCATAGTTTCCATAACGGCCTAAGAACTCCAGTCTACTAAAAAGAGGCATATTAAGTAAGCCTTGCGAACATTACTCCTGTATTAATGAGTTTCCTTAAGATAAACTATCAAAGTAAGCTGAACAGCCATGTACGCTATGTAGTCGGGTGAAATGGAAGGGAGTTTGCGGGGCATTGTCAAATACAAGTTCTAAGCAAAGGCCTTAGAATATATACTTACTGCTGCTTTCTTATTCTACTTGTTCTGGAATGAAGCTGATCGCCATATTTCATATATTGCATACTCCCTGTACTTCTTTTTTCTTAAGGACCTTTGCAAAAACCTTGTGTTAGAGGTAAGCTTCCGTTTTGGACGGATAATCGTTGTTAGATGCTTGTTGGATGAAGATAAGCTGCTTAAATAATGGCAGATAACGTTGTATTGATTCAGCATTGAAATGAAATCTTTCAGAATGCCCCATGACTCTGAACCGGAGGAAGATTTTGCTTCCTTTTTCTCGATTGAAGAAGGTTTAATCATTTTCATCGACAATCCAGTAAGAGTAAATTTTTCAGGCAATATGTTAGTGACTGAGAGTGGCATAGGTCTTCTAAAGTGCTGTTCTGAAGCAAAGTTCCAACGTCAAGGTCTGGAAATTTACTTCAAACTATCTGTCGAACGAATTCACCCTATGTAAGTAATTTCGGTTTAGTGGGGAACTAGTTCCAAATTCTCAGAGATCTAAACAATACATCGGAAAGTTCTTTCCCCCAGTACTTAAACTTTTTTATCCTTTTCATGATTTCAGTACTGGAACTTTCTTGCAACTATCATAGCGAGAATGTTCGAGTTTGTGTGATACTGCAGTGTTACTCAGATAGATAGAGGCTACGAAAATATACCACAGAAATTTTCTTAGTAAATCTATGTAAATTGAACAAAAGAGGACGTGTTTTGTGAAAATTGGAACTTCAAAAGTGTATCAACTTATCAACTTTCTCATGTCTAAATGTCCAGTGCTAAACTTGATTTACTTTTTAAGCGGCCGAATGCTGCTTTCTTAAAAACCACTTTCAAATAAAAACAACGAGTGTGTATGGTTAAAACTTTGGCTAGGTTTTTTATTGTCTTGAATGAAGAAGGTTTGGTCTGAAAGATCGGCACCCAAAGGAAGGTTGGGCACTTTTCTATCTTTGTGGTTCTCTATGCAGTAATAGTTCAATGATTAGGTACATATGCAATTTTATGATGGATAGTATGCATAGAGCTTGGAGCTGATGGATAATTATGAATGAATGAATAAATGAATGAATGAACAAATTCTGATTGAGTAAATGAATGAATGAATTCTGACTGAGTGAATGAATAAATGAATGAATTCTCATTGAGTGAATGAATGAATGAATGAATGAATGAATGAATGAATGAATGAATGAATGAATTCTGATTGAGTAAATGAATTAATGAATTCTGAATGAGTGAATGAATGAATGAATGAATGAATGAATGAATGCATGAATGTTGATGAATGAATGAATGAATGCATGAATATTGATGAATGAATGGATGAAAGAATGAATGAATGAATGAATGAATGAATGAATGAATGAATGAATTAGTAAATGCTGAATAATACATTGAATAAATGAATGATATAATATAAATGCGGGAATGACTGAGAAATTAGCTATTTGACACTGAGTGAATGAATGAAGGAATAAAAAATGAATGAATGAATAAATCAATCAATCAGTCAATGAACGAATGTTGAATGAATTAAACAATGGAAAAATGAATGATGAAATGAATAGAGGAATGAATGAAAAGTTATTTATGAATACGAATTGAGTGAATGAAAGGGACTTAAAACGGGAATGGCTGTATGTCTATTTCGTACACAAGGTCTTAAGCAATCGGGTTTAGTAAAGGTTGTGCTGTATCAGATTTTCTGATGAAGAATAATAAGACTGTTGTTTGGAACGCTATCAAATTTTCCATTTATTGTCTACCCAGTATCCCATATACTCGTCTAAATTAGTTAAGGAAGAGACAGGAAGTATTATAAGCCTCTGATTTTAGCATAGGATCTGCTTAGGAAATGAAAGCCTTCTACAGAATCAAAAACAAGAGATGAACATGCCTGGAAATGCAATTTTCTTCTGCAATTGAATCTCAAGGGAGTGTTTGTTTTGAACCCTCAGAGTGCGAAAGGGTGCTGAATCATAGTCTATAGATATTTAATAGGGTTTTATTCTGTTAAGTTTAGAATCATATCTCTTCCTGTACGCAACAGAGGGAGGCTTTTGTATCACTAGTGCAGTTTTACATCACAAATTTCGTTGTTTCATGAACATCGCTTCCTATTATCTGGTGTACAATATGTCTCCATCAAGAAAAATGGTTTTTAGATATTTTTAGATGTTTTCAACCAGGAACTTCTTATTTCAACCCCTACACTTAATATGTAGTAAAATTGCTTCTGCCCAGGATATGCAATAACTAGTATCTTTAAAATACACAATGAGCGACAAACATCTTGCATAGAAAGGACTGCGATGGCTCTTAGTTTCATGTACCCCAACTCTCATCAACGCATTCGTTTCCATATTAACCTCCTTCATCATATGCACCACCATCTACACCCATGTATCTGTCATCTTCCCAACACTCATAGCCTGTCTCACCCACACCCATTACGTATATCCACGGTCATCACCACACTCATCAATGCACTCACTTCCAAGCTAATCATAACCCTAATAACCACTTTCCTCGCCTTCTTACCCACCACCATACTCATCAGCACCCTCATCTCCATGTACTCATTTCAAGACTCACCACCTTAATCATAACCCCTATCATGACCCCTCTCATCATCATGCTTATTATCACACTCACCATCATGCTTACTATCACACTCATCATCACACTCACCATCATACTCACCATCGCACTCATCTCTACCCTGATCACTGCCCTTGTCACCGGAGTGATCAGACTTGTCCCTACCTTTACCATCACACTCACCACCTCCCCCGTTTTTCAAAGAAGAAGCTCAGCGAATAAGAAACCAATTTAAGTATCATTTATCTTTGAGATGCTCTACATACATCCATAGTCATAGTAACAACTACAAACAGACAACTGTCCCATGTTTATTAGATAAACAACAGTGTTAAAAAGCTACTTATATTAGAATTGTTTGAATGAGTTTAAACATCCGACTATCCGTTGTACAATGTGCAAATTCAAGTGGTCATAGATCTAGTTATTGGAATATTTTAGAAAGCGACGTAAAAACTTGACTGGCCTACATCTACACTCGATACTGAATATAATGGTTCCCAAAGAAATTACTTGCTATTTTGCTCACCATTTTCATCATATCTTCTTAAACAAGATAACTTCAATGTTAAACAATGGATGTAGTACTATGCTCTTCATGTTTTAGTGTTCAGGTGCTTTGGGGTAACAATTTACAAAATAGCGAAACTTTTATAGTCTTCACTGCTTCCCTTTGAAAACTAAAAGCTGGAAAAGCAACTCTCTTGTCACATTCCTGCATGCATACAATTCATATCTTCGTACTGGTCCAAGGCATATTTTGTAGTTAAATTTGAAGAGTGATGTAAGATCCTACTTGATGATAGCGTAGAAAACTTGCCTAAGCTTCGAAATTCTTTTCTAATCGACTATTTGCCTATACACCCACCGAACTATTTGATCATCAGGGTTCAGAGTGAACATGGAAAACCTGGAAATCCTGGAAAATAAGGGTAAATGCAAGAATATCAGGGAAAACTTGGAAAAATCAGGGAATTCTCTGAAAATGAAGTTTAAAGGAAGAGTATGGTTTAGTTTAAAGGAAGATAGTTTAGTTTAAAGGGAGTCTGTATGGTTTAGAGGAAGAGAGTCTTGGAATAGCTGGAGCTTTTGAAGAAGTATCAGAGAAAGAGATATACAGTCCACTGAGAGCCCTGATTATAGATTTCTTGCTGACCACCTACAATCATGGACAAATGTATCTGGACTGCCTGCTCAAGATTTTGACACTAGACTTCCCCCTCCCCCTCCCCCCACCTACCATTGTTGCTCATTCGTAAGATATTAGTGAAATGGTTTCTTCTCGTATCAGACATAAAGTTCTTCGTCGATAACAACATTGATCTTTGGGGACGGGGGATACAGAAAGAACAGCAGACGTCCAGTAATTTATGTCCAAGAATGTAGAGCATAATTCTTATGAAACTGGGACGTATTCATAAAGTCAACATTGTCCGTTGTAGAAAAATGAACTCATATTCCATTAACGGTCAAATTCATGTATTTAAAATATGTGGATGAGAAGAAAACTTATTTGATAGCCAAATTGAAGCGGTTTATCACGATCGAAGCAGTCTTTTTTAGGGGGTAAAGGTTTCCAGCATTCAAGCTCCATCTCAATACTTGTCATGGAAACTGAGTGATGGAAGGTGTCTAGAGAGAGATTGCCAGTTTTCAAAAATTAGACTATTGATCGAGCAGAAGATGGCATAGTGAAGCTTGCTGGCAATATGATCGTAAAGCTTTGCTCAAACCTTTCCTAAAAATCAAACAGTTTTGGATTGCATCTAGGAAACATTTATTTATTTCTAAACAAGAGTACATTATATGCTTTAGGGCTCGAGTAGATCGTCAGCACACACAGCATTGCCACCAAAATCTTGAGATCTCTGTTCATGTCAATTTTCTCCCAAACTAATTGTCCAATCATCATGCAGGATTTTGACTAACCATGCGTTCTGCAGCTAAATTTAGGCCCTCTTTCATGATGATTGGTCAATTAGGTCTGCAGAAAACAGACCTGGTCAGAGTCCTCCATCATTCAAATACTCTGCTGGGGTACAATCAGCCTTTTCAACCTCATTTCTAAAGTTAATTGAATGTGAGCAATATGTGAATAGGTTACTTGGATTTCCATAGCTATTGAAAGTCCTAGATAGCAACTAAATAACTAGCTAAAACTTAAAGTTAACTAGTTAACTAGTTAACTAGTTAACTTAACTAGTTAAAGTTTACTTCTGGTGCTTAAGACTACCAGATTCTTAAAAACAAGGCTCACTGATTATAGAAGTCTCAATTGCATATGTTCAGCACAATATGCATTTCAATAATAAAAGTTATTGAGACCACTTTACAAATGAGGATTTTAGATTCCTGCAAAAACCACTAGAATACACAGTTTTCTTTCATAGAGGGAAAATCAAATGAACCTTCAGATAAGAAGCTTTCTACCCTGAAATAATCTAAGTTCCTTTCAATTAAGAAGCTTATCCAGCCTAACCTTTAAAATTATATCCTTTATTTAACTATTACAAAACTACTTTGCTACTCATTTCAGTGGTGGCGTCGACTGTCATGAAGTGGAGGGCAAAGAAGACCCGTGCCTGGAGACGAAACTCATGAGCAAAGTTTAAGATCACACCTTTGACTATCAGGAAAATTCTCTTTTAAATAAAGAGGTACCCCAGTCTAGATAGAAGACAAATAAAGGGTGGACGAAATAAACCATTGATTTGCGCGTGAGAAGCTTAAATGGTTTTCATCTTTTTTTTGGACGGGTGAATTTATCTTACATTTTCAAAAAGGCGAGAGAGTATTTACCTTTCCCCTCCAGGTACATCACCATGACTTCGCCACTGACTGAGCTGTTTAGTCATCTTTTCAGAAAGAACTTTTCTGCTAGGTTGCTCAAAGCGTAGAACTACCTTGACGAGTTTTACTTAATTTCATTCTTCCACGTGGCTCTAAAGCATTTTTTTGGTTGCTAGTAAGCTAAAAGCGTAGCTGATACCAATCTGTCAGTCCTACTTCTAAAAACATCCAACCACTGCGTTGCTCAATCTGACCTGAACGTTGGCTAACCTCATCTAAAGGCCTCGATTCGGCACTCATTCATGTTTCATTACTACCAAATGGTGACATCATTGATTTCATTTTCCACCCCAAACTGTGAAAATTCCCGCGAACTTGTGACAGATCTCTGCCCTTGCGCTTCTTCTTCGATCGCTTTTTTGAGCACTTGAAATTGCAGACAATTCGCACCTCGTGGCACTTGATTCGCTTCTCTGTCTTATGCAAGCATGTTCTTGTACACAGCTGCCCACTCATACAGTTTTTCGAAGGCAAAGCTGATGAAATGTCAAAAATATGTACAGATAAATTCATCAAGATATTTGAATGGTGTAGGCGTTGCTGGACATATATTTGTATGTATGTTCATATATTTAGTTATTTACGAAGGGAATATCCTTCGTGAATAAAATAGTGTTTGATACGAATTGAGATAGATAAAATCTCGTTAGACCCTTGAGACTAGATTGCATCTGGATGATGCACTGAATTACTTCGGGAGTTCTCTGCTCCTGATGATTGTCAATCTTTGAGTACGAATCCGAACTATCTGCAGTATGGAGTTAACTCCGGGGTCCAGCAGCACGAGTATGCCATGGTATATACGTGTATTTCTGCTACGGACAGTAATTGTTAATAAAGGTTCTCTTTATCCTGATAAATTCCTTCATATTCTAGCAGAAGTACACTCATAAGCTTCTTTGTACAACGGAACCTCGGTGGTCGAGAGGTTCTGAAGTCGAACAAATCGGGATTTCGACTAAGGAATTGAAGACAAATATGCCTTGCTGTGCAAATAACTTATCGGAGATCGATATCTTGTGTCGAACCTGAAGCTATTAAGAATGTATCCCATACGGTGTATTCATTAGTTTTGTGCTCTTTGTCTATTGACAGTCTTACGCTATTTTAGCCATTAATCATGACTATACCTATAAATCTACTTTACTTACTTGTTGTGGAAGGATCGAGCATTTGGCAATCCGATTCTACAATCGGAAATTTTGCTTGAAACCCCTCCTCGATTTCGACTCCAAAGTCGTGCCTCTAACTGGAGGTTATGTTAATGATGGTACTAAAATGAAGGAGTGATTGAAAAGAATACTTACTGCCAGTTACACTCTTAATATCGGATTTTGTTGGCTTGTATGTGATGATGTAGAACCTTTCCGTACAATTGTAATAATCTCTTGGACCTCCAAACTCTTTTGCGTGGACATCTTTTATGTACGGCATAAAGCTACCTTTTCCCTAAATGATAATGCTCAATGTTTATCTCAACATCCAAAGTTGACCAGAAGAAGTAACTTTTCATGCATGTTATGGATCCTAAAAATCTTATTTGATTATGGAGAAATTTATAGCGATCTCTCATATCTTCCTTTAGAAATTTGACTAGTTTTGCCATCTTCTGTCGCAAACTTTTGTGACTCCTTCTTCTCTCTCTTTTTGAAACTTTGACCATTTTTTGCCATTTTTATTTCTTTGTTACCTGTACCACTTCCCTGCTATAAGTTGCCAGTTTTATTAGACCATTTAACTTCAAATATCTCTAGGTCAATCGCGTTCATGATAGAAAAGATTCATTGAATGTTTTGTTAGTGATGTCTCACAAACATGATTTGCAGCTCTGCAATACTTGTCAACTATATAGCTGAGCAAACGATATTAAAGTTTTGGCTGTGGACGTAGTGCTTAAGACCAAAATTAGAAATGGTGATTAACACAGCATTTTTATGGAACCTCCACTGTTGGGGGAATTTCTCAAAAGGGGCCACAAAGATGGGGAAAACCTTTGTGACCAAGTTCTGTACAATGTAATAGGTAGAAAATAGGCAACATACATTTGGCATTTACAGTGATAGAATCACCTTATTTTTGCATGATGCTTGCACAGCCCTAAAGATTACCACTATCTATCCTTCAAAAAGAGCTTGAGGGAACGAAGGAACAGGGGAATTTATTGGTCTCTCCGGCCACTACTGGGGAATGAATTGGGCCCGCTGAGGTCTGTTCCCCTGTAGCTAGTATATTAAAAATCACTTGGTGTTTAGCAAATAATGTTTGTGGGTTTAGTTTCCCTACGTATTACTGGAGTACTTAAAGATGAAGAAAATGGCATCTTGACCTTTGATCTATGAGTATTATCGGTGGTTTTGATGTGCATAGAATATTATATTATTGACAGAAATATTTAATTGAGTTGTCTATTGACAAAGTGTCTAAACTGTCGCATAAAGTGTTTGAGAATGTTGGCACACAGGTGCAACAAATTTTGAGCGATCTCTGTCGTGCGACATGGTGGCTAAACTGGTCTACAGAAGTGCAACGTAACCTATTTGCAGAAGTCGTGTAGCAACAATGCTGCATAATTTAACCAGTTTGGACGCTATTACTTTTAGAATTCATCAGTGCTCATTTTCAAGATTCGGCAGATCAACGCACATTCATTACTCCGTCTCCCTCAGATCATACCACCTTCTATTTCTAAGAACTGGTTTGATTCAACGACAGATTACTTAATGGCCGTTAAAATGCGTTTGAAGATTTTTTAAAACATAGCGTCTATTTGATAACTAATGCATCATTGACGTAGCATTGAATTGGCAATAATCTTTCCAATGGCATAATGTATGTCAATGCTTTTTAAATAAAAACAAAGGAGGGGAGCTTTATACTCAATGATAAAACATCAAAAGGTTGTACCCACTCACTATATCTTATTTCTTTTAACTTTCATCAATAAACTTCTTATAAGACATGACGGTAATAATGGAGAACTTTCATTCTCTTTATGAATGAATGCTTTACAACATCAACAAGGATATATAGGGTAATATTCAATGAAGTATAGGGAAAAGTATACTATAGGATATTGTAATATAATATATAATGTGTAAAATACTATGTATAATGTAGGAAAATATATGAAAAATGGACCAGCAAATTAACTTTTAACGATACTCAGAGGACATGGGCTCGTCAAGTCATACATGTCGTCAACTGCATTTTTAAGTCCATCTGCTTGAAATTGCATATTATGGTTATTTTGTAAACAAAACATCGATATAAAGTAAACCTGCAAAGAATCTTGAAAGGGGTAAAGTATGCCTTAAAAACACAATCAGACAGACGTTATAGGGTCTATTTGTAATCTATGCAGGCCCCAATGTCTCAGCTGAAGTCCAAACATCTCAGCTTAACACTTCTTTTGAATTGGATAAGTACTAACACCCATTAGACTCTATGTAGCAACTGTGGCAATTATTTCAAGCACAATGTTTCTTTATTTTGCTTTTAAACATTCCTTTTACATTTTAAGATGATAAAAGATACTTTGATTATTACCTGTATCACCCTGATAATTTTTGCCCATGGCTCAATTGTGTTGACAACTTTCTCATTCACTTGTTTTTGATCGATACTTGATGCAAAGCACATGGAGAACTGTTTGCAAAACTTCACTTTGTAGTACACCTTGCGCTGAAAAAATTTGTCTATATGAAAACCTTATAGACTAGATCTTGATGAATGCATACCTTTAACGAGTATATACTTCTATAGCACCCCTAGGGTATGATAATCTGACTTGCAAGTTCATGTCTGCTATATAATTGCTTTGCAATGACTAGACCATAGAGTGTTCAAAATTTTAGGAGTTAAGTACGTGGATGATCTACGCACATTGAACAAGGTAACAGCAGAATGAGACTGCTTTGATATACAATAAGTCCCCTCGTATAAGAACCTACAAAAATAAGAACCTACAGGTTGTTTCTCATGTCGTATGCGCCTTGAAAATAAGAACCTATTCCGGTTTGATAAGCACACAGGCTCCTATTGCAAAGTAATAAAGTTTACTTCTGATGCTTAAGACTACCAGATTCTTAAAAACAAGGCTCACTGATTATAGAAGTCTCAATTGCATATGTTCAGCACATTATGCTTTTAATAATAAAAAGTTATTGGGACCACTTTACAAATGAGGATTTTAGATTCCTGCAAAAACCACTAGAATACACAGTTTTCTTTCATAGAGGGAAAATCAAATGAACCTTCAGATAAGAAGCTTTCTACCCTGAAATAATCTAAGTTCCTTTCAATTAAGAAGCTTATCCAGCCTAACCTTTAAAATTATATCCTATATTTAACTAATATACTGTTATGTCTCTAGTTCATTTCATTTTGTGCCTTATAGGACAGATAATTCAATTAGAGAGAATGTAAGCTAGCAAGCAAAGTTGGAAGGTGTCATTAATCATGGGAATTGCGCCTGGCTCCTCTCATCTTGGAAAGACTATGGAATATCTTGTTTACATCTTTGTAGCCAGAATATCATGGGGTTGAGAAAGCAAACTACCTCGAAAGGAGAAGTACAGGTTAGAATATATATTTGTTTTTAGCAAGCATCTGCCTTCATTGAAATTCGTCTAGAGACATTATATATTTATCGATTTTCTATCTTCTGCGAATCTAAAATTGACTGGATCCCGCTGTAGTCAAAGTCTTTTCACCTGCTTTATTTGCGATCACCCTGATACGGGGCGCATCCACAGAATTGGACAAACTGTGGGATAATATTAAAGCTAGGCACAGTATTACCATTTTAATCTGCAATCTCAAAAGTGGATGTAATAAAATTGAATAACGACATTAAATATTATTGAGTGCTCTATCTGCTCTTGCTATTTTGAGTTACAGCTGGTATTCCGCTTTCTTAATTCCAGTTAAATCCTTTTCTGGATTTGTCTCTCAATAAATTTTTCTGCAATCAAATATCACCCGAGGAGCACAAATGCTTCCCTCAAGAATGAAATCAAGATTTTAAACTGTTTCCATCGCACAAAAATGTATAATAAACATTGGACAAGAAAAGCTGTAAAGAGAAATGTTCCTTGCGATAGGTACGGCATAACTCGAGCAATTCCCAAGTCCTAGGCTCTAGAACCCTTCCATTCCATCGCAGACACATTCCAGATAGAGTTATGTAATACATTCCTGGACTTATTTATTTCCAACGTCTGCTTACTGGTACGGTTTTCACAGAATTTTACGTAAAGGCCTATTCAAAAGTATGTTAGGCTTCTGGTCCGAATAGCTGACTTTCACACTAGGAGAAGAGCTATAATGTTAGTTTTACTAAGACGATTGCTATGCGATGTGTGGACAACTGGTTTTTCAAAATGGAGAATTTTATATCGAACTTATTTTAAGATGTTCTGTTTTCCGCTATTAATTGGAGATTGAATTGAGGCCTTGTGGATTCTAGTAGCTTTACAAAAATAGCAGGAGAATGCAAAGCTATATGTATTCACAATACACTTTTTTCTAAGGAACGGCTTTATAGAGAACCTACAATACTCGCCAAAGTCCTTGGGACACTTACAAAAAACTGATAAGAAGCCACATTCCTCTATAGTTTGTCATCGTTGCAACATAGAGGCACCCTCCTTCCCCCTGGAACAATGTTGGTTCGTCTGTGGGACACTTGAAGTTGGTGTGCACGTGAAATTTTTCCATTATCGCATCTACTTCTCCAAAAACCAACATTGTTGCAAGGGGAGAGGGGGATGAAAGTTTATTGTAGAATGCAACAAGTGCAGATTGTTCCCGGACTCTTGGCGACTCTCGTACATGTAGGCCAAAACTCTTAAGAACTTGTATTACTATCTGTAAGAATCTGTACGAATCTGTAAGGTAATTTTCAATTTCAAATAGTTTATCATTGCAAACAGTTGACAGTTAAGCGAAATCCATATAATTTCTATAGAATCCTTGCAGCAAGTGGTTCATAGGCGGTTTCCATCGAAAATGTTCTACGATGCCCTGTATTAACATTGAACACATACAATATATATTACATCAAATGTGCAATTAAAATTAAGAAACTATAGGGGATCTTTTTGTTCTTCAAAGTGATCAAAATAAGTCCAAGAATTAGGAACCTCTAGAACTTGGTCTTGATCTAGGTTCCTTAGAGAAACTTGTGTACTTGATATCACAGTTGGCCTGTATGGATTCAACTTACCGTTTCCAAATCAAATGTCGCTCTGAATCTTTTGACGTCTCTTGTTTCCAGGAGGACATCCAGACCAGTTGCCAGGCAATTGTCATTCTTTACGTTTCTTGACTCGATCCGTATCGCTAACGACAATAGAAGTATGACTACTGATATTAACTGATATAGTGACCTTGCCGCCATTTGTAAAGTACCGCTTTGTCGTTCTAATTTTTGGACCTTTACTTGGGTAACTTGAAATTCTTCAGTTAAATTTTCCAACAAGCTTGCAATCTATCTAGATCCGAACTGGTACAAGGCTCGATTCATTTCCACTCCCAGCTTTGTATATCGTATGATGGCCAGATCATAAGACCTCTGTCTACCTGGAAGGTGAGCAAGTGGATAGAAGATGTATGTGGAAGCATGTGCGTTTAGTTTCACCCTATTCAAACAGGAGCTACGCCCCTGTGGACATTAAATAACTCATATATGAAAAGTCTAGCCAGGATCCCACAAATCCATCCCATTAAAACACTAATTAAAGTAAATAAGCTCAGGCTACAACACAACAGTTGTCTGCCTGAAGCAACATAATTAAAAGTCTGGAAAGATAGCACCAATTCTCCTTATTAAAAGGGCATATTTTGAATTCAAATGATGCTAAACAAACTGCCCTAGGACCTAGCCTGGCTTTCTACTCAAATGATTAAATCTGAGAGGTGGTCTGTTTTCAACGTCAATTCAGATAGTATTCAATAAACTTGTAAGGTAGTGAGATATTAGCCTTTGAAGGACGTGGAAGTGGATAATTTAAGGGAGTGTCTTAAGCACCATTCGCCACGCTAATCTGAATGTTTATGGGGTCTTACACTGGATTCAAAGTCATGAATCGAATATACATACATGCATACATACATAAATACGTTATATACATACATACATACATACATACATACATACATACATACATACATACATACATACATACATACATACATACATACATACATACATACATACATATATATATATATATATATATATATATATATATATATATATATATATATATATATATATATATATATATATATATATATATATATATATATATATATATATATATATAATAGTCTTGGCATAATATATGAACATATATACATATTATATATTAAGCCTACACTTTGAAATGTGAATAGTCTTTTAGCAGTTCCTAGTCATAACTCGTAAGTCAATCATTGTCAGCCTTATACTGTCCAGAATTGATCGCCTCTAAATCAAGCAACTGTTCTTTCTGCACACTAACGAGCTATGTACTACGGCTCTTGACTGTGCTTACATTCATCGACTGTTAATGGACAGCAGTTTAACAGAACCTGAGACTTAGGCCACGAAAGTCACATATGTAGGCAGTAGTGTGGAAGACACTGCCCAATAAGATCTCATCAAAGCTATCTCTGAATCAATCTAAGGCCACGTTTCACTACAGTAAATACCAACTAGCAAAAGAACTTGCTATGATCCAATTCAATCCTACTATATTAATTTCAAAGGAACAATTAACGTATTTGTAAACAGGATGCAAAAGAACTTTATCATGCAGCTATCAGAAAGCTATTTGAAATGAATTTCCTTTTCTACTTACCTTAATCGTTATATTAAGGTCTATTCGATATATTTTCTTTCTATCTTAATCGCTATGACAAATATATCTCCCAGATCTAGTTTATAACGCCTTACTTTGCATCAGGACCTCCGCTTAAGATTCGCCAATTTCCCTCGCTGTTGTACACTCCAGCAGACTCTCGCGTTTCAAACTGCAAATCTACTCTTCCGTTCATTTTATGTTTGGAAAAGCGACCTGGAGAGACCTCTATTCAATGGGTCTACCTCAAAATCGTGTGATAGGCCCAAGGCAGACGATAGGTGGTACGAATGTAAAGCTGTTAACACAAGTCTGGGCCGATACTGACTCAATATAAATGAGACACCTTTACAATTGAGAACTTCAACTAAATGAATTTACATCAACACTGTATCAGCTCATAGACTCAAACCAGCAATAAGAGATTCGCTGAAGGAGATGTCCTTCTTGTCATAACTTTGCTGCAGTTGGAAAATGAGTAAAGTTTCATTGGGTAGTAGAGTAACAAAGAACATGGACAAGAAATCAATGCAAAATGAGACAAGACCCTTATCGCAAAACAGCTGCAAGTGTGTGGCGTGTAAAATTCACTGGCTAGTACAAAGAATTAGGGCAATGTAACTAGCTTCGTAATAAGAAAGAGGCACACACCTTCTTGGGTGGACATCTGTTTCAAGAAAGAACGCACACAACTGTATAATTGTGAAGTTGATGTGTAGCTCTAGCAAGGTTGATCTAATGCGATGAATCAGGTAGCACTGAATGTGTGTATTACAAAAGGCTTCTATTCACTCTAAAACACACCATTCGGTTAGACTTAAGATAATTTGCTTAGTCACAAAATGCGAATAATCCTGGTCTCTTTCTCCTGTGATACGTTAGCCAAAGATACATATTATGCAGAAAGCCACTAAATTAAGGCCGAAATCATAATGCATTTTGTGGCAACTCGTCATTGAATTGGAATCGGTCTTTTTAATTGGAAACAATTTTAAATAGCTTGAGCATTAATGGAGAGAATGAGCTTACTGACAATGGCTTAAAGCTCTCATATTGCGCAGCCTCGTATTAGAATCCTTGTATTGATTTTCTGATAGTTTAGAACGGAGGCTTAATTGGTAGCCTTTTTCACTGCATCCAAGTGACTTCTAATCAATACACGTTCTTTTATAAGAAACCAGTTTATAAGAAACCACAGTACTAGACAGCCTAAAATTTAAGAAACTTTTAGAACTACAAGGAAAGAGTTAAGAAACTTTAGAACTTTCTGTGCCTAGGAAACCCAGAGAGTAGACAGGTTGGAAATTATATACAGAACGTGATTGTACACAAAAATATATACATAATGAGTATTGAAGCGTATTAACCATAACAGTGTTGCAGGAACTTAAAACGAAGACTAGTGACAAAGACTACTTAAACCAATATAAGAATGTTCTGACCCAATCCTCTACTAGCTAAATCCCAGACCTCAGTACTTGAAAGTACCATCTTTCACAGTTTTAGAAACTCATTTTTTCCTCCATGGATCGAACAAATTCCCACTACAGTTTGTTTTATGTCCTAAGTCTTATAGACACACGAAAAAAGACAGTGTTTTCTGTTCAGCTTTGCTTATCATTGCAATATGTTTTATTGACTTAAGAAACTTTTAAGAAACTTTAAACTAACTTGATGGATTCCTAATGAGTTCTTCACATTCAAATGTTTTATATTATTCCTATTCATTTACTTTGTAAAAAGCCGATTTAACAAGCAGTATGTATGAAACTTTTCACTTGCCCACTGCTGGTAAAGTGAAGTTAACAAGAAACTTCAGTAAGTACCAGAAATCATTCGATTATAACAGCGGCTTTCTGTTATTTGTAGGCACATTTTACTCAGATATATACATATTTTTTCTTGTAAGAAAAAAGTTCATAAGAACATGAAGCTCACAAGGTACAAATCTTAAGAAAATGTTAAGCAAATCACAAGGCTGAAGTTTCAGAGTTCGCCTTATTTACTTGTCAGAAATCGCACTTAGCTCATTCTTTGCAAGCTCCATTACAAATGTCGAAACTTTTTATTGATGATAATCTTGGATAAAAAAAATCAAAAGTTTTTATAACAAATAACGGTAACATCTTTTAGCCAGTTTATTCCAGTAAAGGTTGAGAAAATCTGAAGAAAATCTCAGTCTCAATTTCTGGAAAAGTTAAGAAATTGAGGCTCAGGAAACAATGTAGCACTTCCTTATAGAAAAAGACTTGTAGTCAAACGCCGCTTACAAAAAAAGCGGTTTGCAATGGAATAAGTATGGTACTCGTTATATGTAGTTCTTCAATTAGACTTCTCACAGAGGATGGAAATTCATGTCTGCTATCTGAATTGTAAAAGGTAGGGCATATTCCAGGTGTACTCACAAAACGACTTTTTTGTCAATAAGTTAATATCATACTGTGGGGCCATATATCAGTGCTTATAAGCTGTGGCAATTTCAGGGGTGACAGGAGGCTTCCCCCCTCCCCCGAAGTAGGCTAGTTGGTATTCTATCAAATAGTAGGATGATTCTAAAGAAAGTTTTTTCGGTAGTACTAGAACTTTCCTAGCTTTTTCCTGATTTCATTACCGAAACTTTTATAAGACTCTATTAATGAAAATACACTCTTTTTATATAAGGAACCTACATCTAGAATGATAAAATGTTTAGAGAACTTAAACCACTAAAGAAAAATTTCAATTTCAATCAACCCTAAGAAACTTTTCAATTTGAACAATTTCTTTAACACCATCCAATCAAGAATTGGGAAGCTAGCTGGTTCCATTCATTTGCAGCTAAAACCCAGGTAGATTGCTTGCTATGCTTGTGTCAAGTCCTTTATTTTGCATTCATCTTATGTTATAGCCAGAATTAAAAGCAAAACTCAAAATTTCAATGCTTTCCTTTTGTCTGTTCCATTATTATGCACTAATTGTGCGCTGAAAATTAAGGAGCTATTAAGGAACTTTTGGTACTACAATTTGACCATTGGAGGTCCACAAATAAGGAACTTTTGGAACTAGGTCTTGAGCTAGGTTCCTTATAAAAAATAAAAAGCGTGTTGTTGAGTTTGTGTAACACTACAGAGTTGCACATACAGACAGGCATTACATTACAGGCACTATACAAACATAACACTGACATATATACATCTTCGAATAAAATGTATGCCAACTGAACAAAAGAGACGATTGCCTTGTGTAAGTGTGTACCAACTCAGCATCATTCTTAGATCTCAAAAGTCCAGTACCAAATTTTCTTAACTTTTTGAGCAGCGGAGTACTGCTTTGGTATAAAGCACTTTCTAATATAGCACTGTTTAATATGTGGATTTTCGCTGCAAGTAAACGAGGCTGTCATACGACAAAACTATGCACTTTACTTAGTTTACCAAGCTCTCAATGCGGTACGGAAGGCTATTGTACAGCAACAACTTAAGGAACTCTAGCAATAAAAAGAGATTTAATCACTTAACTTTGCATATTCTACATACATCCATAGGGAAATTTACTGAAAACTCTAAATCAATAACAGCAGTCTGAGATTAAGAAACTATACATTTAAGCCTAGGTATTTATCTATCGTTTATTCAAAACTCTGCTCATATCTTTTATAACCATGTTTTATTTCATCACTTTCAAACGTTCGGGATATCCGACAAGGAATTCTTTTCAATAAAATGTTTTGGAATCTGTTTATATAAAGAATAAAACAGCCCGGTTTTGTACAGACGGAAAGAGCTTATTCTTTCCTTTTGACTTTTGAGTCAAATGAGGAGCGAATGAGTACATACTTGGCCGAAACACGTAGCCAAGCAGGAGCTTATCTTGACGTCATATGAGCTTGCTTCAGGCTATTTACCCCTGTTCACTTTTCAATCATCTTCAATTGAAACCATCATCGAAAGCACAATTTTTGCCACAATTTTTTCGTTTTATTCTTCTGGCTGTGTTGTGGAGATTCTTGTACTTCGAGGTTTCAATTTATGGATCGAAGGAATTCCCATCAAATTCTCGACGCGTAACAATATACTTTTCTTACAGTATCGCCAATCGTTACTATTGACCTCTATTTCATTTGGGATCAAGATGTTTTGAAGGAATTTTTCATATTGACATTCTTGTCCAATGCTTTTTGAGAAATGATGAACTCCTGGTGCGGAACTCGAGTCAGGTTTCTAATGACAAAATGTAAATCCACGAAGTACATCGAATCTTAGCTGCCAGCTGAGGTCATTATTTGACTGATACACGATATGTCTAATAGGATGTATCACATTTTCCAATTAAAAATAATAATGAATAGATCTTTAGGTATAAGTCACAAAGCTTTGTATGCTTTTTCCTTTCTTTTTAACTCAAAGCCGTCTCGTTTACGGTGCAGCAGAGTTTTGACACGTTGAAAGATTTTCCTAGCACAGATGTGAAATGTCAGTTTAGAAGCAGGAACTGATATGAGACAAGCACCCGAAATCTTCGAATCAACCTTCATCGAAAAAGCCCCCCTCAAATAAGCCCCCATTCTAGAACTGCAAACTGTTAATACGCCTCCCCCTCGAATAAGTCCCCATCCCAGATGATGATGAAGACTTAGATAAAGACTAATGTCTAAATTTAGACAGTTCTCTTAACAGTATGGAGGAATGTTTGTATTGCTTCATTGAAATGTTTGTATTGCATTGTTTGTATAGAGAATGCTCTCCCCTAAACATCAAATCAGATGGAAGAACTTCTTTCAAATCACATTGTTCACCCCAGTCTGAGCACCATTTACGACCCTTCGAGCCTTGCAAAACAAGATTGTTAAATTAAACAAGACAACAATGGAGAATCTTATCAGTTCTGTGATTCATATTTGGTACCATGACGAAGAAGTAGATAAACTCTTTTGAAACTTGTCGAATCTATGCCAAATCATGCTATTCACAAGGGCAGACAAACACACTATTAGGGAGTAAGTTATGAATGTATATGTAAAGTGTTTAAGACTGTTCGCTACTGTTAACGTTATAACTTTGTATTCTTAGGACTGTCCGTAAGAACATAGCATAGGGAAACTCAAAAAAGATTAATGTTCGTGCTCTCCTAGGAAAGGGTACGTTGGTTCTTACTAAATGATAACTTTCTCTAGCTGCGTAGCTAAAATTGCCAATACGACCATTTTGAGAGACCTGAGGAAGCCTAACCGTGTGACCAACATGGCAGCATTCATTCGTCATAAATTGATCTGAATGAAACCCAGAAAGAAGCCTAAAGGCGTTTTGTGATTCATATTATCACACATCAGTTCAAGGAAGTTATTCCTTCAATTTTTAACCCTTCAGTCTGTAACATAGTACGTAACAGCAAGAGACAACTGAGCCTGTGGCAGAGTTTTTGAAGGGAAATATGGAGCTGTACATTAAGCTATACCATATTGAGGAATGGCCCTTGATTCTTATAAGCATAAACAACATACGCTAGACGAGTGGGTACTGAAATTATGCATGTTTTGTTGCCAAACTTAATAGATATGCAATGTAAGCTGCACAGGTCTCTCTCTCTCTCTGGAATTGCATATGGAGCTTTTACAATTGCGCATTTTGTGTAGAACTGCACGTTAAAAAAACCCTGGCTTGTGGCAATGCATACATCGAGTTAGTACAGAGAGAGGCTAAGATCGAAACCTTAGAAACTGCGAGTCCTGAGCGAAATACATTACCAGTATCTATGATGGATGGAGTGTGTTGGTCTTAGTAAATGGGTGATTGATTCCCAGCCTCTTATCACCTTTTGTAACCAGGCGCTATCTTGAGTTACAGACAGTTGAAAGACAGTTGTTTGTGGAAAATTAACCATAGCTATGAAGAGATATGGGACCGTAGCCAAGAGAGTAGTATCAATTCATGATTCTATTTGAAATGAAAATCTATAAGCAGAACGTCGACGTTATGAATTCGCTGGGGGGCAATAAGCGTAAGAGGTGGGGACCTGGGGACCTGTAGCTCCCCATTTTGCAGAAATCCATTTCATTCGGGCAATTTCTTCTGAAACAAATATAGTTTTTCCCGAAAATAGGTGAAGTTCAATACCGCTGGACACCAGCTAACCCAGGCAACAGATGAGTCATTCGAGCAGACAGTTTGCAGCCCCTAAATTTAAAGCCCCCCCCCAAACACCCATGCGGCCATAAGCTGAGGATAGGTTGATACTCGTCGTAGTGAGATGACCTACATTTTTCTTAGAACGCCTTTTGGGCTACGCATTGAAGCATTTTCAGCTCTTTGTGACAATGCAACACACACAGTCAGGCAATTCAGAAACATAGCACAGTACATAGTACATAGATTGACACAGGAAGTATATACAAATTTAATGAGAGGTGGTGGACTTGTACGAAAGTGGGGATTTTCAGTTTGCACAAACTTCTCAACGTTTTTAGGGCATCAAAAATCCATTATTGAACTTTCTCAACGTTTTGAGCAGTCAAGTAATACCTTCTTGTAAGCCAATTTCTTGTGGAATAAAACGTCTAGATGCTCAGAGTAGGAGGAAATCCGTGGCCGAATGTAGGGGTGGAGCATCCCAAAAAATCATAAAAGCGGGGATTTGGGGAGCAATTATATTTGGCTGCTCGCATGTCGGTCGTGCAATTTCGTCTGAAGAGTTTCATTTACGCCGCTCCTTCTTTGCTCCTTTTCGTATTAGAAAATTATGAATTTTATGTAATAGGAACAGGCTTGAGGGGGTCTATTATAGGGTGCCTCAATACCGCGAAACCGCCAAAATTTACGCTCTAACCCGTCAACCGCGAGCCATTTCCTCTCATAAACCGCAACCGTCAGTCTTCTTCAGAATGGCCAATATTCTTATACATTAATCACGAAAATTTTCGGCGGAAAAAAGTTCGGCGAAAAAAGTTCAGTGTTTCATAGCTTTTGCCCATGTCCTTTTGACTCAATTTTTAAGAAACCAGTTTATAAGAAGCCTAGTACTAGACATCCTACAATTTAGGAAACTTTAAGAACTACAAGGAAAGAGCTAAGCAATTTAGAAATTTCTGTGCTATCTTTCATAGATATGGAAACACATTTTCCCTCCACGGATATAAAAGTGTTCAATACAGTATGTTGAATGTGCATAAAAGCCAATCAGCTTTATAGGCACTACAAAAGACAAAGCTTATTATCCCTTCTTTCCATTTTCACTACGATTTTTTTCAGTAAATTAAAAATCTTTTAAGAAAACTTTAGAACTAAAATGTGGCCAGAAATTAAGAAGCTTTTACAACTAGGCTTTGAGCCATGTTTCTTATAAGAAAAACGTATAAGGCTGGTAATTTAGTTTTCATAATGGAGAGAGAAATATGTCTTATGCCATATTTAGTAAGCACAAGACAGTTGTCGTCAGTTCCTTTTTTTGGACCAGTTTTGACCACATGTCAGTAGACTAAAAGTTCCTTAAGCTTCTTAACTGCATAATTACACGTTTTTTCATTTTTTATAAGAAGGTGGTTTAGAAGAAATTAATGCTCGGCTGCTCAAAAAAACTTAAAATTCAAATATTCAAACAAGACAATAATCTCTTTCAGTTAATTTGTACAGATTTCTTGTGGTAACCTATGTGTCAGAGTGTTTTGTTTGAATACTCTCTGTCTGCCTGTGTAACCCCAAAGTGTTACGCAAGCTCGGCTTTTCTTGCTTAGAAAGTCTTAAGAAGGTTCCAGTACTGAAACCATGAAGAAGCTAAGAAAACTTCAGTTCAGGGTGAAGAAACTTTCGCATAAAATAACCTGTATTACTAAAAAGAAATTAAAAGTTTTAAGACATAATGCCACAGACACTGTACGTTTCAACGCAAACCCGTCTATGAAAGTCTTGAGGCATGGATTACATACAATTCATGAAACATAAACAGCAAGGAGTAGAGCCGGCTTCCTAATTCTCTATCGCTTACAATGATAGAATTATTCAATATTGAAAATTTCCATTGTGATTTTTATTTCTAGTGGTACAAGTTCGTTACATCTGAAATAGCGGTTCCTTATTCGCAAGACGCATGTTCAGGAGTGTATCGTTCTTTGTACAGACACCAACATCAGTAGAGATCATGGCACCGTTCACAATAGTCTGTTTTTGAACAACACCGGATCTGTTTAGCTCCGTTTTTGTCTTTGCGTTCACATTAGTCCACCCCAGAAACGGAGCTAAATGAAAACGATGATAAAAACAGAGCTAAACAAAAACGCATCTCTGTAGTTTGAACACCAAAAATGGAAAAATGTGAAAACGCTACCATTAGAGCGAATGTAAAAGAAGCCGTCAAACAGATACATTTTAGGACAAATGTGAACACCAGTCGATAGATATCCGTTTCTGTCTGAAAACGGAGTAGTGTTAGTGTGGACAAAGAAGGAAAACAGCTCCGTTTTTGGGAGCAAAAACGGATCTAAATGAAAACTGAGTAATGTGAACGTAGTCTATAATTGATACATACCTTTGTATGCGTATGTACTTAGAATCGCAACAGTATCTGCTGAAGTAATAAAGATTTAAGCTCTACTCCGCCTTAATCTACAAGGTCCTGTCTGAATGTAAAGATATTTCATCGCTTTGAGGTGACCTTGAACTTCTTCCAGACAGTCTCATATGAGAGAAATTCGAATAAGTTAATTGCAAATATGCTCCACCGCAGGGATTTTTTGGTTTGAATAAATAGATGGTACTCTTATGTGAAAAGTAAAGAAATCTCTTGGAGAAGATTTCTGATTGCTTTAAAACAACACAAAGAATAATAGGGCTGAATGTAAAGATTTTTTAATGAATACCTCGGAGGTAAATGTGAGAAAAATTTCTAACTTTGCCAATATCCGTATGTAGAATGTTCCCGGTGTCCAAAACACAATGCTCATAAACAAAAACTTCACACAAACACGTTCTGGTGCAGGATGCCCAAGTGCACATTTTCCCCGTTCTTTCCAAACCCAAAAGCACAATGAGATACAGTGTGCCATTTTACACCGACAAGCACACTTTTGTCAACGGGGCGTGCTAAATCAATCCTTATCGAATGATATTCCTTTGCAGGGGCGTAGTGGGAGGGTATTTTGGAAGGTTAAAGGCAAACACTCCCGGCAATTTCCGATGCACTGTCAAATTTCGACAATTTTCGACAAGGAAGCAATGGTATTGTGATACAAAAATCCTATAAAAGTACAGAAGGTTTCCACTTTCCGACAGACTCGTGCTAGGAGGTAGAAGCCTCCCTACCCCCAGCAACTGAACAACTGTTGAGGTGATGCATATAAGAGATATTTTTGCATATATTTTTGACACTGAATATCCATTCTGCTGGCTATGTTGGTTTCAATGTCTACGAGCTGCATTGATTCAACCGTTTTGCAAAGGTTCAATTTATGGCCCCGGGGGGTCTATACCCCTACGCTTTCTTCAAAAGGCAAAAGTTTCCTTTTTCTTGGCAAATCGTGACACTTTATATTGTATTGTTGCATATAATATTGTCATAATATTTGCAAGCTTGCATACTGTTTCCACTGAGCTGGGATTATGATGCCTTAGAGAAACACAGATTTCACTACTAATAAAAACGTTCAGTTTACGCATTTTCTTTATGGAGCTAGTAGCTTAAGGCCTATTTCTAAAAGTTCCTTTAGATTTGGCCCTCTTACGACAACAGTTTAGCACTAAAAGTTCCTTGATCCTTAAATGTAACTGCACATTAAGTGCAGTCGACCAAGCTTTCTTGAGTAGAATTTGCTCAGCACCACTTTGGAAATGCTTAGTATGCATACATATGCATGCCCCGCCCGACGTGCCTTCATCTCGGTTGTTAAGGACAATTATAATAAGGTTGTAAAAGATAGAGTTTAGTTCCATATACGATTTCGTACGTTGGTGAGTGCCTGTTAGAGAGGACGCTTATTCTGAGCCGCCGGCAAAGCGAGGTACGGTGGACGGCTCCTTTCCTCGCCGCCTTTAACTTCCCCAGTGTTACCCCCAGTACCCATTTGCTGCTGGGTGGACAGTGAGCGGGCATCCTAAACTTTCACCCGAGGGTTCGGCTCGAACCATCGATGTTCCACTCAGCAGTCAAGCACTCTAACCACTTAGCTGCTCGTCTGTTAGTGTGGTTGTACAATTAAAAAATATAGTATATATATGTACTTGCTAAATTGCTGTATACACACAGAACTTCACTCCGCGTGACAACCATATGTGCCACTAGTGGCACATGTGTCACCAGTTGAGTGTGCAGTGTTAAGACGGGAAACTATAGACACTGCATATTGCAACAAATACACATCTATGTAAAACACTTGCTACGAGGATTACATACAAATTCCAATTTTTGGCTTTCTACCTGCAGGTTCCTTACAAAGCAGTTCCTTATAAAAGAGAACGTCGTGTATATACTGGACCTCTAGCTATATCAATGGCTTTTCCGGATCTTAACTCCATACAGAAATAAATGAAGATCAAATCGCGGGAAGACATGAATGAAAGATTAACTATTTAATAGCTTAATCCTTATAAAGGGATCTACCAACATTAAGAGGCTAAGGAACTCTGTAATTTGTTAACTGCAGATAGTAACTTCCAACTCACTAAGAGATCATCCACATAGTACGCGTGCTCACATTTTCGATTAGACTCCCCTCCGCCCTCTACGCAAGAGTACTCATTTTGGACAGCCTCCTTTCTGCGAGAGCACTTTTACATTCCCTCTCCCCATTTGTTTTCAATGTATTCGATGACTTTCACCGCCGCCAGAAAAATGTCAATTTGTCTTTAATAGAGGACGGAGTTGAGTTTAGCGCATGGGCTTAACATTGCGTACATACATGCTGTCAGTACCCCTCCCCTTGCACACAAAAATTCACTTTTCTCCCAATTATTTCCCCCCTTTTTACTTCTGTACAATGTAAATATCTCTTAATGAGGTAATTTGATTGATGGGTAAATTAAAGTATTTGCGGGAATCCTACTTCTTATCGACAATACCAACAATTCCAGAATTGAATCTCATAACACTACTAAAGCCAATCTTAACAAAAAAGGACACACTAAACACTCTCTAAAGAGAATGCGTCTTAAAATCATATTTTTCAGATTAAGAAGGAAAAGAAATCGTGCGGTAAGTTTCAGGATTTTGCTACTTTCATGTGAAACACAGATCATAAGCAGGTTACTCAACAAGGATGCAGTAAACAGTTTTAAAATTCTCCAAGAAAAAGGGAACTTTCACTTTTTTGATGAAAAGGGGAGGGGCCTATACCACTCAATACCGACCCCATAGTTGTGCGCCTGACTATGGTATGGGAATCCACTAAAGGAAAACCCACTCCGTTTGACTGAAACCCAGTATAAACTATCCAATTTTCAGTAGACGGTAAATCAATTTCAGCAAAATAATTGTCCACTCATTCTACATTTAAACGCAGGGCAGATCAATTGTAGAATGAGTGGACAATGCAAGATGTTCGTGCTACAGAGAGGATCCGGATAATACCTTGAAGACCAAGTTATAAATCAATGTGTCGTGAATTTCTCAAAGTACATTCCAGCCTAACGGTGCATTTCAAAGAGAGTGATTTTCATTATAATAAACCTAAGCAGGGATTTTACTTACAATGGTCAGGATATTGTGAAGATATCTTTGTTGCCGCAGCAAGAAAGGAGTTTGAATACACGATCAAACATACTACTTACTCAAATCTTGTATATAGTCCATATGAGCCTTTATACTCCTTCAACACACTAGTATTATTGCTTAACGGTATTTTTATAAAAAACATGTTTCGACGCTCTGGTCCTCTTCAGTCTATTGGACAAACTGATGAGGACCAGAGCGTCGAAACATGTATTTATAAAAATGCCGTTAAGCAATAATACTAGTGTGTTGAAGGAGTATAAAGGCTCATATAGAGTGTACTATATACAAGATTCGAGTAAGTAGTATTTTTGAACATGGTCAGGATATTAATAAAGCAATGAAGAAACGGTCCGCTGTTGCTTTGTGTATAGCGAAGTAAAGATGCGAATCAAATTTCAGTTTAGTAGGAAAACAAAGATTCTCTAGAAATGTAATAGCATGTTGTATGGTATTGTATCTTGTTGTGTGGTACTGTAGAATATTACACAATAGCATGCTGCGCTGTATTATATGATATTGTTCAACCATGTACAGTGTATTAAGCTGTATCAATTATTGGATTGCAAAACTGTATAATATAATATTGTGCACTATACCATATGATATTATTAAATAGCATACAGTGACCACCATCCGAATGTCTATTTGGAAGTATCAGTATGCAGGTACAGATAATTTATAGTTTACATTCAATTAACTTGAGCGGGAAATCAGAATGTTCGGAAACCTGAACGAGGGAAATTCAAAATTCGCTCGATGTAACGAACGTTCCGGCAATCCGGCAGTCGAGCTATGGAATGACAACTCTAGCTATAGAGCTTTTTCATGCTCCAGGCTAGAGAGAGGGAGAGAGAGGGAGGTAGCTAACAGAGAATCCAGAAAGAGCCAAAATGTCTATGATTGCAGTTACACCTTGTCACAACAGAAGGAAATGATTAAACACTAGCAATAAAAGACAAATAACTGCAGCTACTAAGATATATAAGGAATTGGTTACATTTAAATGTAGAAAATTCCATTGAATCGAATTCAAAACTACGGAAAACTACGGAAAACTACGGAAAACTACGGAAAACTACGGAAAACTACGGAAAACTACGGAAAACTACGGAGGGCGTCTGGAGGTCTGGGGGTCCATATCCTGTCCTTTTCCTTAAAAGGATACTAGTGCCATTTTCATGGGTAGTTGAGACTTTCCATAGTATTTTGTTAAGTAGATCTGCTTACAATCATCATTCAACGTGAAATTAACGAAGCCAGAAAAATTCTGTAATGCTACGTCCGTTTTTAAATCTGAGAAATTTATTCCAACCTATACCCTCTCAAAACATTACATAGTGTGTCTTTTTCTGGATTAGTCTATGCCCTCGAAAATGTATAATTCTGCGCAGGCTATCCTATAGTCTGCCCTGCGATTCCGTCCCATACCAGTCTCAACATCCCATTATCAATCCCATTATATATGAATCTTTATACTACCTCCATGTCTCAGTTTTTCCAACTTCTCATGTAGCTGGCAAGAAATTAAAAATAGACATCGAAGTTCTTAGCAACGGGATTTGGAAAAATTGTACAGTGAAAGGTGAGAAAGGGTGTGACCAGAGTGGGGCTTCGCGAGTTGAAGTCTCCCCCGGGTCATTTATTCCTTGAATTTCTTGCCAGAAATTAATTTTAAAGTTAGTAAATTTTCAGGCTGACACTGATTCACTTTTGGTAAACAATGAAAACTTGCTCTCTGACGACGGACTAAGGTCAACTATATTCTGCACATGTATCTACCTTCGTTACTCCCAGTAAAATGTTCGTTTTCTTTTTCTGCCTGTTGTCCAAGCCTATTTCAGCAAAAATGTGGCGCAAGATGGGCAAAATGGGACAAAAGCTAATGGACTATTGGCACTAGAGAAAAATTCTCCAGCATGCTATCATGCTTCCACTTTTTCGTGCGATATTTAAATGGGAGACGATGATACTGAGACTCAAGTAGATTGGAGGATACTAGAGACAAAGTGTTTCTTAAAATTCTTGAAATTTCCTATACCAACAAGGCAACTGTGAGACGAGAAATAGAATTTTTAGCAAAAACATTTGGAAGACAAATCTTGTTTGTATTTTTTTCCAGTTTATTAAAAAGTTTTCTCGCAGAAAAACAGATTTGTCAAGTTTACTTTCGAAATTCAGCCTGCCTAGTTTCTTAAATGTTTCTTGATTTTTGCTAAGTGATTAAACTCTTAAAATAATGTCACAGTGCATGCATCACAGGACATGCATAACATCGCCAATAAATGGATGATTTCTTGTGTGATGATTTGTGTATTGTTATATGTTTTCAAGTTTCCTTCCACGTGAGGAGTTTAGTTTCGCATTTCAAGGACTTTCTCTATCTTTGAAACTTCCTTCAAAAATGACAGATCAAAAGGGCTAATTGACACACTCTCTGTCCGTTTGGTGTTGATGGAATTCATTACAGCGCTACACTTCTCAATACATTGAGCAATTGTCTCCCTACAATTCTCCATCCTCGAGAACCTCCTCAGATATAATGAATCCATTCCTGCGAGAACTTTGATGACAGCCATCGGGAATAGTTGTTGAAAATGTTTTTTAATAACAAGGGGTCGTAAGCTCGTGATTCCATAATCACTGCCACCTTGGAGAATGTCGCGAACTAGGCAAATAGAGCCACTAGGAATTCGTGTGACTAAACGAATGATAGGCTGTAATGTGACGACAAACGAATCCGCTGAGAGCGCCTGTCCTTGGATTAAATTTGATAGAAGATTCCATAATAGGCATTCGAGAATCTTTTCCAATTGGTCTTCATTCAGGGTCATAATTGGCGACAAACAAAACCCCTTCTTCGTATATGGTTGCTTACTCAGCCAATCGTTGTAAATAGAAACAGCAACAACCATAGACGGTAAAGGAGTTAATGCGGCCCCCTGGTAATCTGTCATTCTAATTGCGTCAATCAGGTCAATTATATGTTTAAAGCAACCAATCCCATTTGCAACAGAAGCTTGCATATCCCTGGCAAGTATACGGTGTCGGGAATGCTTTACTAAAGAAATGCTTAAAATAGGGCAAGCTGAAAAAAAGTACTGCAGATTATTATTTATCCCTTCATTTCTTTCCTCCTCGAGACTCTTAGGTCCACAAAAATTGCTCATTAGAGCAGCAAGAAATCTGATCGTTATACTACAAGGAAGGTATGGCTCGCCTTTTGAGAATGCTCTAAAAACTTTATTAATCAAGGTAATTGCTTCATCCGTATCGATCTCTGCAGTAGTGCTGCTAAAGAGCAGTTCGGATGGTAAGGCGTCTAGGACGCTACAAAGAGAGTTAATTTCAGCCTCCACGTTTCTTAGATGGTTTCCCATATCTTCATCTGTTATCCTGCTCAGCGAGATATCGATAGCTCTAAACAACCAGGATCTGGTTTCTGAAAATAGGTCGCACTCATCTGTCTCTGCCCCTAATTCAATCTTTTCATTTAAAGAATGCAGTAGGCAAAGAAGAGAATTAAAACTTGGCTTGCTTGTGTCTGTTCTGAATGAGGACCTTTTAGCTGACTTGCTCTTTGTATTTTCAACAAAGAGGTTGTCTATACTTTTATCTATACTTGAATACTCAAGATTATGATCATATCTTCCACATACAAGAGGGGTAAAAAACTCTTCAGAAGGAGTACTATTCAGCATACACACAACAATAGCTATGGCTACATCAGAATACGTCCAGCCATCACTTGATTGTTGCCTCTCTGAATAGAGATCAATAACTCTATAGTAGTAATCCGTCTTCAAACACTGAGGCAGCAAATCCTCCTTTTCGTTAATCTCAATTTCAAATTCGATCCATGCACTAGCATTCATTTTCAACCTTCCAAGCACTGTGCTGTACATTTCTTCTCGCTCTAAAGTCTCAGCAATTTCTAGTACTTCCTTTATCCTGGGTAGCTCCTGCGCCAAGACCGGGTCATCATGATCTTCGATGACAGCCATTGTCGTACACAGTCTGCATCTTAGCCTCACCCATAATTCCAAAACACTTGAGTGTATGAAAACTGCCTCATCTAGTATAACGACCTCAGGTACAATATCATTCTGTAGAATAACAACATCAGCATACATCTTCTTGCAAAATAGCAGTGCATATGTAATAAATTCTAAGCTCTTTGAGATTTGAGTAAATGATCGACTTGTACCACCTAACGAACAAAACACTGCTTCTCTTACAAAAGATAAACCTTCACCATTCACTGTTTTTACATCTTCAAGAGCAGACACAATACCAGCCAAAGCTTGTAAGTGATACTTTTCCAGTGTATTCATCTCTGCAGAGAGTAATTCTAGCAACCTCTTTTTCACTTCAAAGGTAATTTTATAATGACATTGGAACGATCTAATTATTGGCTGGATAAGCCATATAATGGCTTCGAATGGAGATTTCTCAAGCTCTAGACTTACGACATAGCAATTGCAGAGATTGTCAAGAAGTACGTCGATGACTTCTTTACACCTGAGCTGCCGTCTAGCTCTACTGTCTGTAGTCTGACCAAGAGCATCTTGAAACTGAACGAAATGAGCTAATAATGATGCGACATACAGCTGCAAAGGTGCTCTTTGCCTCTTTGGTTCTTGAATTTTTGCAATGCCTTTGACAAGCTGAGGTAACTCTTCAATCTTTCCGATAACTATGTCAAAAATCTCATCGAAATTAGAACCAGCTTTTGCAAAACAAACAGATGCTTTCTCCTTCTCAAGCTCTTGACAGTACTTGCTATACATCTTTCTCGGTACTTTTCCAGCTTTTCTAAGTTCATCGACAAATGACTGGCGATTTGTGTCACCCTTAACTGTTTCTGGATGGAGTAATACCGGCAAAAATGAACCAACAAAATATCCTTTCCTAAATACACTTAGCTCTGCAATCGCTTTTGAAATGGTGCCAGTTTCTTGGAAATGGCGTAATCCTCGCTGTACGTCAGCTCGAGCTGCTACACTTACACTGTCGTCACTGGTAACTGCAGATGAGCTTTCATCCTTTGCGAGGTCTTTAAGCATTGTTTTTGCTACAACAGCATACTCACTCACCAAGTTTTTAGCGCTTGCAGAGGCCTGTGGCAAAACAGACAGATGTGTCGACAAGAAATCTCTTGATTCTAATGGTAGAATTTCAGAAAGGCACTTAATATAGGCTGCAATAGTATCTCTGTTGGATGCAAACAAACCCCCTAGTTCTCCCACAACTCTTCTCAACCAATCTCCGTAGGATGGGAACCCTGAGTTATGCTCAAGCGAACAGTGCCTTGCTACCAACAGTGATAATTTAACTGCATAAGAATTCTGGACTTCCAAGGAAACTACCAAGAGCTTCTCAATAATTGGCTTTATATTTGGGATAGAATCTTCCGAGGTAACTATCCAGACAGACAAAAACGAGAGAAGTCTCCGGATATTGCAGGCATCATCCCGCACTGATGAGGAAACAATTGATTGTATTTTATCCGCACTAATGCTAACGACGAAACACTCCATGGCTTCCATGGCATTTTCATTCAAATTACGAAATGTCCACTTTTTATGTTGACGATAAGATTCCTCAATGGTAGGCATTGACCCACCTGTAAGATAGCCACTAAACAGATCAACAAAAAACTCAAGATTCATCTTTCTATTTCCATTGTCAAAATCGCAAATCATTGGCAACAAAAAGCGCTTCTTTGTGTCCGTGAAAATGCAGCTAAAATCGTGAATCTCAATAATGTCGCATATCATCCTATTGATAGTCCTACATACTTTCTCTGGGATGTCCCCTGCCCTTGGCTTTACAGTTATAAAGGAGAGAATAAGGTCCAATATTACACCTCTAGAATCCTCATCTTTGATCTTGCTTCTAACATCACGCCAAAGAAAGCTGTGATGACTCTCGCAACCATTTTCCATATAGTCAGCCCACAACAGCAGTCCAGCATTAACTAACTTGATCAAGACTTCCATGGGGATGTTTATAAGATTGCTGGCCAAGAGCCTAGACATGTTCCTTTTGCAGAGTAGCCCTTGGTTGTCCAATTTAGTACAAACTTTAACTATTTCATCAATTCCAAATGTATTACCATCGCTGGCAGATAGGGTACTTCCGTCAATTGCATCCAAAATGGCCTTTGCAACGCTCTCTGTAATCACCATCGACTCACTGATATCAAATAAAGGACACTCTTTGCAAACAGCAGCAGCCATACCTTCCAGTTCACTGAGATCGACAGTAATGCGCTGTACAATTTTTGAATATATGGTGCCATCACTTTTGCCCTTTTCTACCCATTCTGACAGGAGGGGGAGGATTGGAAGTGATCGCAGGCAACTTGAAATCTCATTCAGTGCAACAATTCCTACAAAATAGAAAAACAGCTTTGATAAAATACGTACGATTCCATACTATACAATACCATTGCATACAATAACACACCATACTTGTACACTGTTGCTCTCTATGGTACTTTATTGTACACTGTTGTGATAAACTAAATTATAGTACGCTAGATTGCAAGATATTCTATTAGGCCAAAAAGCCTTACGCCCTGGTCAAACTATCCAATATTTCGCCCAACATTTGATGTTATGTTTAATGATGCTCAATACATAGGGTGGTCAAACGAACCAACATTCACTGAAAATATGAAAACAATGGAAATATTGGATGGAATACTAGCTTGTTTTTCGATCTCGAGCAAATTCCACCCAACATCACTAAACACGATGTTGGATCATATTGGCCAAATGATCCAACATTTTGCTGTATATGCATGTTCAGTGAATGTTGAATGAAATGATGGATCGTTTAACCAGGGCCTTAAAATCTATAATGTGGGCTTCTAAGGAAATTCTAATCGTGCGTCAAACCCATATGAGGGCTCCATTCAATTCGCAGCTACGCTCAATCTGCATTCCCAAACAGAACCTATCCTGTAGGCCCTTGATCTTGTGTCCAGCCCACTAGCTGATTGGTCTGCAGTCATTTCACTTTCAGGAACAGAGGTTTTCAAAAATGGTCCAAGCTAGTGGGCCAATACTCTGAAATGCTGCTTTTCTATTGGGCTTGGAAGGGGGTCACTGGGCCATGGTTCGGCAGTGACAATGCTAAAAGGTGTCATGCTATGACGTCTTAGTAATAGCATCACACCTGACCTGTAATTGAAGTAGTCAATAACACTGTAATTGGTCGCTGGGAACCTCATCAAATAATGAGACTAAAAGCCGCTCATTCAGACAGTATTCCACGTACATAATCAACACATATCGATGACGGAAACTTGAAACTTCCACTCATCTAACTGAGGAACGATTCCTTATATGTGGAATAAATAATCATAGCTGAACCACAAAGCCGTGTGCGGCCATTAGTACCAGAGGCCTCTCAAGGTGACACCATACGCTGGGTCATCCTCAAAAACACTCCTCTTTGCTAAGATAAGCTACGTTGACTACACTTGTCTTTTTATAAGAAAAAAGTTTATAAGAAAATGAGGCTCAAATGGCCAAAATCTTAAGAAAATCCTAAGAAAATCAAGTTCAAGGCTCAAGTTCAAGAAAATGCTAAGAAAATTACAGTTCATCTTCTCTACATGCCAGAAATTGATATTGGCTCATATTTGCAAACTCTCGTACAAAGATCGAGACTTATGGTGGCCCAACAAATACAGAGTAGCCTGTTTCAGCCAGTTTATTCCTGCAAAAGTTAAGAAAATCTTAAGAAAATCCCAGATTCAAATTCGTGAAAATTTAAGAAAATTGAGCCTCAGGAAAAAAATTGTTTTTCTTATAAAAAAAATGTGTATTGTAATGGTGTTTATAAGCCTTTGTTTCATTACAGATCTCTATTCACTAGTAAAAAATATATCATATAATCAAGAAATATCTATTTATTATGGAGAGATTCGTATATCACCAACTAACTTCTAGAGTTTCAAACAGATAGCGTCCACTTCAAACTGCACTTAGTTTCTTGCAACTGCAGATTGTGAAAAGTTATTATTAAGGATTTAGGCTTTTTGGATTAGTTTGTATTTGATAATTATTTGCAATTATATTTTTTTTTAGTTTTAGCTTTAGTTGGCCTTAATTAGCTTTTTCTTTAGCGAAATAGAAAAATTAGCCAACTGTAAATAAATAAATAAATTGATGACGAAGATGAAGCTGATGATGATGATGATGATTGGCCAATTAGTACCTATTCAAGTAAACAATGGTGAATAGGTGCTAATTGGCCAATCATAGGGCCAAATAGACGCATTATTCATCATGTCACGTGTATCCACACCTGGCTATATATTTCGGTTCACCTTTCGGTCGCTATCCGACGTTTCATACTCTGACGAGTGTTGGACGAAAAAGCTTTCAGTATGCTAAAAGAATGTTCCCGCTTTTTCGTGCAATAGTGAAAACTGCTTATTGTAAAAATGGCGTGTACACCATATACATTTACTGACTATTAGTATACATTCATTGGTCTCCATCGTGAAAAGTGCACGATATTTTTTATTAGAAACTTGAGATTTTGATCAGACCTTAAGATTACGTAGCTTTTAAGGAAAATTTGGATGATACAATTGCTTATAGGTTGCTGTATGTTGCTTAATTTCTCCAACTCATTTTCAGTTACTATATATACAGCAGTAATTGCTATGTCATGCCAAGTTGTTGGAGTTTTCTTTTTTCTGTGAATGTCGCATAATTTGTTTAGTTGCTTTAAAATTGACTCTGTGAATAGAAAAGTGTTGGCTACATTTGCGAAATACTATTTTTGTAGTCGCTTACGCTCTGTCGAATGCAAATCCGATCCGATATCGAATCCGACAAATCGAATCGAATATACATAAATCGAATCCGATTTATATAAAATAAATCGCTTACTTTATATAATTCGTTCACTGGAACAAAAAGCATTCCAACATTCACTGTAATTCATTCAGTAAAGAAGATCCCAAAAGCATCCTACATATAACATATATTTGGACATTATTTCAAGAAAATATCAGCAATTCTAGAGCATACGAAAGTACAAAAGGTGACGCCTCAAAGGAGCTGTCTAGCCTGCTCATGCCTGAAGTTACAGTTTCTCAGGGAAAGCACATTCTGATTTTATAGAGAGACCAAGAAATACTGGAGAGTGCAAGTATAACCTAAAATAAAAGTGCCTCACAAAAGAAGGCAAAGCTTAACTACAGTATATGCTTGTTGTACATATTGTTTATTGAGAGTTGACAGGGCTCTTTTAGATTTCTTTTCAACAGACGTGCAAGCAATAAAAATCATGGTGGGATAGTTCTGTATATTCTACATCGAATGCAGGGCTCCATAGAAATTGTCATATCAATGCACTTTGTAGAAGTTCAAATTAGAACTAATTTCTTATATGGTTTCTTATTTCTGTACTTTTTTAGTCTGAAACACATTATACGAACTAGCAGAATGAGAACTTTCTGCTTGAGATAATGCACCAACTCTATTATGACTTCCAAGAAATTTGGTAACTTAAAGTCCACCACATTGATTCAATTATGGGTAAATTAGTGACATCTCTTTGAGAGTTGATTTGGGTTCTTTCACTGGCACTCACAAAGGACCTCACAAAATCTGCTCTCACTAACTATAACTAGCCTAGACCCTGGGATAACATGGGGTGTGAGCTATCTCTCCAAAATCTCACAGCCTCCCAGTAACAAACAATATAGAATTGCTTTGGAAAAATTTCCCTCTTGAGTTGTCCTTTTCAAAGTGTTTCCTTCAACTCTTTGGCAAATTCCTCCTAATGTCATGTACAATTTCTCTACACAAGGTTGTGCATTCAAATTAAAACTTGTTGTCTAATAAGCTGCCATTTTGCATTCTGGTTAAGTCCAAAGTATAGTTTAAAAAATTAAATGGCATCAATAAAGTATAATAAAAAAGGGATATAATCAAACATAATCTAGAACAGCAGTTCCCAACCCCTGGGCCATGACATGTTACCAATCCTTTGGTTATTTGGTACCAATCCATTGGTCATTTGATACCAGACTGTGGAGAAGCATAAATGTTTTTATTTCTTTTATTACCTAAGCTTGAAAAAATTGCTGACCTATGTCAAGAGGGCACTAACAAAGTTGAATAAAATTACAAACTGGACTCCCATCCAGTATTATATTTACAAAATACAACAGCTTTTGTGTTGGTCATGCCATTTATTTGGATATTTTTATCTGTCATACCATAAAGGCAGTTTACATGAATATAATATCTGACAATAAACCTGCCTGTGGCATAAGGTTGGGGAACTGCTGATCTAGCATGTTCAACCTGTTGATATTTAAGACCTTTATAAGACCTTGACAATGACTATCACTGGAAATATGCTTGCATCCAGCCTTCTGCTAAATATAACAAAGTAACATATATGTTAATGACCTATACAAAGTATTGTAAATAGTATGTATTTGCTATGGGTGCTTAGAATCTTGGCATAAATGAACCTAAAATTGCAGATCTATCTTATTTAGGAAACATTTTAAGCGACCCTTTATTACCTGGGGATCTGGAACTTAAATCCCACCCAGCTTGATAGATCTGATTTGCTTGAATACATGTAAGTCTGAGCATGTCCGCATTTCTCTCTGTTAAAAAAATAATAGAAAACTTTTTGCATCTTCTTACCATTGTATTCTACTATAACAAAGAAACATGACATGATAGACATATTGTTCATGATACAGACAAAGCACCCCTAGCAGGTTTTCATCTACCTCTATATTCTCAAAAATCACACCCTTTCAAAACTACTATAGAAATATAGTATGTCACTTTCTTACCACTCTCATTTTTCTCCTTTTCAGTGCGTGGGTAAAGATGCTTCTGTTGGACTTTGTCAAGAAGCTGGTCAAATTTCTTTTCACTGTCCATCAGAAACTGTGTACTGCTCCTGGGGTATGGCAAAAAGTAACATCAAGTCTGCTCTGTTCTAACAGCAGAATCTGCTGAAGAAAGTGGCATTCAAATTTGAGAGATCTATCAGAGATAAATAAAGCATTTGTGTAGGTGGGGAGAAATGGAATGCCTTGAAAATCTGAATATCTATAAACAATCTTCACAAGACAGATATTTCAGGTAACTTTCATACATTTCAAGGGTTTATAACAAAAACCCCAAATGCCAGCCCAATTTTATGTATATTAGGAATTCCACCAGTACAATTTAATTTCTTAAAATTATTTGTGAAGTGTGTATTTACGGCACTTTACATGCACATGGCATCCTTTCTGGCAGTTATAAAAGCTCTGTGTCGCTTTCAATAAACTTTAAAGATCATGTAAATAACGAATACTCTTAACGGTGGACAGTTATTGAACTGTGACTAACAGATCTGAAAAACTCTTTGTGAATGTAGAGTGCTGTAAGTTGATAAGTAGTGTATTCTATTTATGTCTTATCCTACTCAAACTGTTTTTAACTGCAGCATCTGCCTTGTCTAACGACCGTGCAGAAGGGAGCACTTTCTTTGGGTGGAAAGCCACGATCGCAACACCATTAATAGCACAAGCTATGTTACTTCTTCGTACAGTGATAGTCCTATTGATCTAGCCAGTCTTACATCAACGAATTTCATTTCTAGTACCTTAAGAAAAGCTATGTTTATACGGTGACAAGTGAGTGTCATCGGCCTTTTCTCATTTCTGCTTCCCGCCATTTTTCGACATTCCAAGAAGCAAATTGAAAAGGAGGCCACTATACGGATTCTGCTACGACCATCTACGACATGGTCAGCTTCATAGTAGTACAGTCACTGTGGTACAGTGGCACACACTATGTGGGAAGGGGCCAAGAAGAATCGCATTTGGTCAAAGTACAGTTGAATTTTTAGGATGTGGTGGTTATTAGTATTGTACGGAGCTTTGCCCCAGACTCACACGGTCTGCTGGATCCTTCCCCCAAATAAATAGCCGCTGACCAAAAATTTCACAAGCACTCAACTACTCGCTCTTATTGCAAACATATCCTGATGAAGTTATAGCAAATAAACTATTGTATCAGCATTCGTCGCTTTGGATTCAAATGTAGCCCAGCCGAATCACCTGCAAACTGTTAGTTGCATGTAGATTCTCAAATATTTGCATCAAGTCGCTCTTGAATTAGGAAAAACTTTAAGAAAATTTGAGTCTACAATTGTGAAAAAGTTAGGAACATTGAGCCTCAGTGAAATGATCTAGTCTTGTAAAAAAGAAGAGTGCATTCATTGTTGGAAATGGGATCCTCCATAACATAACGCCGTCCGGATTTTTGAAAAACTTTCCAATAAAATTTTGAGGATTTACAAAGGGACCTAACAATTTCTCAAATTAAACGTCCATATAGAAACGCTAGCATATGAGTAGTCTGGGTGCAATGGTCCCACCTCATTCTATGGGCGCTAGCATGTACAGCTATTGTTTTGTAAGAAGCCAGTCTACAAGAAACTAGAGCTACAAAAGCCAAAAAAATTAAGAAACTGGAGAGCTACATGGCTCCAACCTTAAGAGACTGGTCAGCTGCACATTTAAGAAATGGAATGTTTAAAATGAATAATTTCCATGTGGCATTTCCCCTAAAGGCATATGATTAGATTCAAGTAATGTCATTTCTTTTGCTATGTGTAGATTTTACTCAAATCATCAATAAACCTAATTGTGAATAAGCGGTTAAGAAACTTTTGACCCTAAATGCCCGACAAATTAAGAAACTTTTAGCTCTAAACCTCTCTCTAAGGCTCTTGTAAAAATTACGTGTACCAGTGTAGAGTAGTTTAATTAACTAAAGTAGAAACATATAAAGAACTAACACAGTTTTAGTTAATAGTAATGACAACTGAATATTAATCTACTATATCTTAAACACTCGAAGACCTATTCATACGATAATTCACAACCGATTACTTCCCCCCTCAGTCCCCATCCCTTCGCCCTTCACCATTCACCTCGTATGTGCTCACCATCCCCATCGTCATAGGATTTGTCTTTCGACATTATTAGCTAATTGGTTGACTCTATACTCCAGGTATTGAACACAGGATTGCTATGCAAATCCATGCTTCCAGTGGTATTCTATTGTAGTTGTTTGCTTGCATATGTTTATTCGAATACAAACAAATTCAAAAGCTGAACAAATGAGAGACTAGGCTAGGAGTTGGGAACCTATGGGTCGCAAGCCAGATGTGGCTTTTTTAATACAAGTTTGTCTAAATTAAAAAACCTCTTTTTGCACGAGCCTCAATTTTCTTAACTTTTCCAGAAATTGAGACTGAAATGTTCTTAACATTTTCATAACTCCTACTGGAATAAACTGGCTTTCTTATAAAAATCTTTCTTATAAGAAAAATACAGGTAAATGAATACGGCTCACAGGTAAATTTTACTTAGTATTCGTACTACAATAGCTAATGACTAATTTCACTTACACTTCGGGGTAAAATACTGTAGAATTCAAAGAGTAAATATGGCGTTCAAAACTCAAAGAATCCTTGCGCAATTCAATCCATCCGTATTAACTAGAGGTAGTCTAGTAAGCCACATTGACCCTACAAAGTATTTTACTCGCTACACTTTCTTCAGGATAACAACTTTGCTAAAATAACCAAGTTCATAGACATTAATCTACTCTATATTGGCATACTTTTGCAACTTGTAATCTCTAAATTTCTACTCCATAATTCGCACATTTAGTTGTACTCGGTGTTTAAAATATCACGTAACTCTCAAAGAAATTAATTAAAAATACTTATAAATAAAGGTTCCAGCCCCCTGAGCTGGGCTAAGAAATGGCTAACGCTTGCTAAAACATATCACAAAAGGTGTATGCTTGCCTCAAAGGAAGTAGTAAGGAGTGGCATGCTTGCCTCATAAAGCTAGCAATGTCTTGTCGTAGGAACTAGGGTGAGGCACTGGGGTGAGCCAATTGTAGCATTGGAATTAGGTATATGCTTTGCTACACAATTGGTGATGCTAGTTAAAGCTGAATGAGAGGTTGAAGGGCACTTATGCCACACCTTACAGTTTAGCAGCCACATCCAATCCTAGTCGTGTCATTTTAAGATTAATAACTCACGAAAGAATCATTTCATAGCTTTTTGGGCCTCTCTCAGATTCGGGGCTCGGGGGGAATCTGGCCCATCTGAACCCCTCTTGGTGGACTTGTTCGTACGTCTCTGGTTAAAGTATCGTAATCTGTCATTTTCTCTCTGTGCTCTTGCCACTTGGTAGCAAGCAAACAGGCGTTGCTTATTCAAGGAAAGATAACATGACTTGATAAATCCAAGGAAATATCTTAACAGAAATATTTCGTATGCGTTTGAATAAGAGGGAGATGATAGCCAAATTTAACCTTTACCGTGTTTAAATGACAACCTATTTCTATCAAGATCTTATGAATTGAATCTTACAAGCCATGCGCTTCTATGGAAAAACATGACGAAGGGCCGAGTCCAAAACCATATTTGGCAAAGGAAACAAAAGCAACTAAATCTTTTCCTTTCGAATTTGCGCATCCACTTATTTTTTTATTTAAAAACACACAGACGATACTTTTGAATAGTGATCGCAAATGTTTGCTATCAACAGTCTACCATAGCTGTTTAGTCACATAAGTTGTGTATGTGCATTTGAGAATATACGTTTGCACATTAAATGGTACACAACACGTGACGTTAAGCTAATATTAATTTCATCCTTTTAAAGTTGCACTAACAAGGATTCTTTAATGAACGCTTGATGGCGAGCTCTTGGACACAATAGGAATACATGAATAATTCATAGGCTCTTTAAACAGCTGCCCAATCTGGGTTTACGTTGCAATTGAAAGACATGTATGTTATGGATTTACTCCACTGAGATAATGATGATGCACTGTGCATTTGCAGAATCCTATTCATTGTTTGGTAAATTTCTTCTTTTAACCCATTTTCTTTAATTTTCGCTCAGTACTAGATAATAAAAAGCATAAAGAAATAGCCGAAAATCAAAGCTGTATTTACATTGGAAATTAAAAAACGGCTCTTGATTATGCGTTTTTCACATAAAGAGAACACCTTCTTCTTTCAGTCTTTATGTTTCAGCACAATTCGAAAGAATATACTACTGTGATGTAGAGTTTTGCTTTTCATAGACTACTCTTATCTTCCAAAATTTAAACTTCTATTCTCAAGCTACAGCAAATCTCTCTCTTCTTCCAACTTTCACATTCTTCCTCCAAATTCACTGTCTCCTATCTAGTGCTAATTGGTCTTCAGTCCTTTCATGTCCCCACAATTTCACATTGAAGTGTCTTAGTTCGAATACAAATGCTCAACACTAGAGACTCAGCTATACAATAATTAGCATCATGACAGAAGTGCCTAGTCTAAAACAAAATGGATCTTAAGGAAGAACCCTATCCTTGATGTCGAAGGAGAGAGCACAAAGCCAAAACACCTGATACATTGTCCGATAAAAAACGAAAGCAAACACAAACATTCCTGGCTGCGTAGACATAAACAAACTAGTTACACTGAAATTCTAAATAAGGAAAAAGCTATAGACATAAATAGCATAAGAGCATATCAGCAAGATAAATCTGAGTGCTACAAGAAAATATTTTTTGTTGTATCAGGGCTGAATTGGTGAATGTTCGAGTCACTCTTCTTGGTTCATACTGAGATGAATTTATTGCTTTTAGTACTAAGAAAGTAATATGAAATTCATAAACAGTAAACAATGTGAAGTGCTTAAAGAAGCAATCCATTAACTGCAGAATATGGTCTACCCCATTAAAACTCGTCATTAAGGCAAGTCACTAAAACTGTCTACTTTTGGTCCATTTTGCTTGAACTGGCATCACTGGTGGTCTTCTTACCTTGAATTTGCGATCCGGAAGCTGCGGTAGGTACCGGTTTTCCGCATAAAGACCGTACCTTCTCGAAGATATACTTCTTCAGTGGTCGATTATGGTAGGAATACAAAAACACATTCACGATTGAGTTGAGATAAAATGGAACGAAAGACCATACCAGTACCTCCTCGACCAGCGGTTTAACAGAGCCATCTGCCATTTGCCATGACCATACAAGCGCAGTAAAAAAGTATGGCAACGTGGCTAGCATTTGGACAGCAATAATTAGTCTCACAGAGCGTGCAAGTGCCATATCATGCCGAAGGTTTTTTCGCTTTGTCTTCACGATAACGTCGCTACTTGGTCGGTCATACAACTTTCGTACACTCACTTGAACATGCTGCAATGCGATTACGTAGCACGATGCTGTTGCTACATTAAAAAATACCATAGTTACCAAAGCCCAGAAACTGAATATGTAAAACTGCTGCGAGTAGAGTGAAATCATGATGGACAGTGTGCCGGAAGCCAAAGAGAACAAAATCCCAAAGACTAAAACATACTTGCGTAAAGCTTCCCAACGAAATCGGATTTCTTGCATCTGATATTTTAGGACAATCAACCTTTCTACCCCCATGACAGAAATTAGGAAGAATTCCATAGCAAAGAGCCCATATGATAAGAACTGGATGATATATCTGAATTGACAGTGGTCTGCTGCATTGAGGTGTAAGATATAAAGTGTATTTAATGGCTGGGAGACGATTCCAAGGATCAAATCATTAATACACAACGGTATCACAAACAATCTGGAACCGGCAGATTTTGTTTTGACTAGGCCAAATAGCACAATGCTGTTTGTCACAATGGTCACTGGAATGATCACCACAGTCAGATATCCGATGGTCGCCCTGCTCAAATATGACAGCTTATGCACATTGGGACAGACGCTCTGACAAATTGTATTATTCATCTCTACATTTGATTTTCCCTTTCAGCATGAAAAATTACAATTCATGTAATGTTGTTTCTGTACAATTCTTGGTGTTACTTTGTGCCCAGAATAAGTTAGCTCTCCTATTAAGTTTCGGCACCACACAAGTTTACCAAAACTTCATCGACGTAGAAAGATCAAAGTAAGTGAAGAGGCTTGATATTTTGCATAGATACAATCTACTTCAGAAGTCGCTTGGATTTCAGCCTTTACTTGTGTGCTCCTGTGTTGCTTGTTTCTTTATTACTTTGATACTCTGCTACTCTGCTATTTTACTCCTCTAATACTCTTCTACTTTGCTACTTTACTCCTCTGATACTCTGCTCCTTTGCTACTCTGCTCCTTTGGTACTCTTCTACTTTGCTACTTTACTCCTCTGATACTCTTCTACTTTGCTACTTCGCTCCACTGATACTCTTCTCCTTTGCTACTCTGCTCCTTTGGTACTCTTCTCCTGTTCCCTCTTTCCTTAAATGACTCTGTTGCCTTATAATGATAAAATCTAAGCAAATCGTGTTCAATCTGGTATTTCTTTGTAGATTTTTTCAAAAACTCTTTAAGGTTCTTTCTCAGGTTACATATCTGAAGAGAAATCGCTATCTTTGATACTGATTTCTCAGCCCTCCAATGCAGATTGAGCAGATATGCTTTTGATATTGCACAGATGAATCTCTTTCAGTTAGGTATAGCTTGTGTGAAGCATTCAGTGTCCTATACACAAGAGAATCTGTGCATATATAGGTGTTCCTAGTTGGTAGATGCGTCACTTGCTTTAGGATATCTAGCATGATAAAAGAATATGATAAATTTAAGTGCATATAAAAATAGATATATTCTTCATCGAGTACTCAAAAGAAGCTTGATAAATATTCTCTTTTTTAGCTATTTTCAATTTATGGACCTCCCAAACAACCACCAAACAACCACGCATGTATTTATATGTAATCAATATAAACATAGATTTCAGTATATATAGGTATTTATATATATAAATGATAACTCTTAGTATTGCTGAAGATAATAAATCGAAACATTTACAACACAAGAAAGTATATTGAACTTCTTTCACTCTCTGTATATGTATATATATATATACATATGTCTATATACATATACATATACATATATATATATATATATATATATATATATATATATATATATATATATATATATATATATATATATATATATATATATATATATATATATATATATATATATATATATATATATATATATAATTCAATTCAATATATATATATATATATATGATATATATATATATAAAAATTCAATATATATATATATATATATATATATATATGTATGTATATATATATATATATATATATATATATATATATATATATATATATATATATATATATATATATATATATATACTATGTTGAGCACTTTTGATGAGCTATATGATCTAATCTAAGCAAGATATATATCTGTATAGATAAATATCTAATCTAAGCAAGATATATATCTGTATAGATATATGTGTGTGTGTGTGTGTGTATATATATATATATATATATATATATATATATATATATATATATATATATATATATATATATATATATATATATATATATATATATATATATATATATATATATATATATATATATATATATATATATATATATATATATATATATATATATATATATATATATATAGATGCGTCGAGGGACTCACGGTGGAATGACCTTAAGATTCCACTGCTATTCTTTTGTGCCTGGATGGCGTATTGATATATATGTATATGTATAGAGTGTAGGAGAAGTGGAATTTAATGCTGACACATATTTCTAGTACTCCGAGTTTCGTGCGTAGGCAAATATATGTATAAATATATATACTTTTTCTTAAAACACAAGCAGCGTTGCAATCAGTTTTCTTTCCTATGAGCAACCATATTGGATTCACCACTATAGCAGTTGAAAATGAGCACGTGACATGCTTGAAATCCTGCTGACAACAAGAACGAAATTGTGATCGTTACAATTTAAATCGTGATAATCGTGGACGTGACTATCATCACCGCGACAGTTGTGATCGTGATAATCAGCATCGCTACAATTGCAATCTTGATAATCATGGACGTGACTATCATGAACATAAGAGTTGTGATTGTGATAATCGTGATAATCGTGATTGCTACAATTGTAATCGTGATAATCGTGGATGTGACGATCATGACCGTGACAATTGTGATCGTGATAATTGTGATTGTGACAACAGTGATCGTGATAATCGTGGTCGTGACAATCGTGATCGTGATACTTGTGACAAACCCCAAAAGGAGAAGCCGGCTCTAGTGGTGAATCCTTGAGAATAACGTGCAATTATCCTTAGATTGCAATTACTTAGGAACTAGCATCACCTACAAAACCAACGCACAACTACACGTTTTTCCTTACAAGAATCTACTTCATTTAGAACCTACATGTAGAAGGCCAACAATTTAATGAACTTGTAATATTAAAGAAAAGTTACCTAAGGACCTTGTAATACTAAAGAAAAATTACCAAAGGAACTTGTAATGCTAAAGATAAATTACCTAAGGAACTTGTAATACTAAAGAAAAATTACCTAAGGAACTTGTAATGCTAAAGAAAAATTGCTTAAGGAAATTGTAATACAAAAGAAAAATCCCCCAAGGAACTGTCAATGTCGAGCATTTTTTATCACTGCAAGCAGTGAAGAATCTGGAGGCCTAATTCGCATAAACTATGTGTACTTCTTGTAGCAAGTAATTCACAGGCGGGTATCCGTTGAAACTTACAGTATCCACAGTTCTCTGTCTTAACATTGAACACTATCATTGTCCACTGCACTAAACTGTGCATTTAAAATTAAGGAACTATTAAGAAAAAGTTAGATAAATACTATAATATGGTCGAGAGAGGTCCAGAAATGCGGAACTTTTATAACTAGGCTTTGTGCTAGGCTTCTTACAAAAAAATACCTGTAAATGAAAGTTGAGAAGTCAACCAATAGAGAAGTCAGCTGATTCAAATCTCGAATTGACAAAAGTACTATGCAGAAGAACATAGTATGCACGTTACTTACGAGTTCAGATAGGTCCGATTGCAGGTACGAGAAAGATGTTGATATACCTAATTTATACTTGAAATTAAAAGACGTCGATCTGACGTCAAAATTACCCATACATTTATTACGATTATCCACTGTTCTATCCAACTTTAGCTGTATTTTGACAAGTGACGAGTTCTTCTTTTCTTTTTTCATTCTGCATTTCATGCTTAGTGCTATTCAAACTTTCCAAAGAATTATGAATTTGCCATAGTATTGTACTTTGCCTAAGATCAGTTGAGCTCCACCTTCCTCTGACGTACAATCCTAAACTTCGAACATTCTGAGTCATCTTTGATTACTAGCTAAAATATTACTAACATGTCTTGCAAGCAAATTAGTAAAACTTGAATATCTACCTTTAATACTCTACGTCTTTAATCCCAAATAATACTTTTGACTTTTCATCAAATAGATCGGAATCATTATCTCAAAGACGAGTGTCTTACAGTTAAGCTGTCCTTCAGAACTCTTTTTTCAATTTAACGATATTTGTTTACACTCTCTGTCTATTTGCTTTGCTGAGGTCTGCAATTATGCAAAATTTCCGTCAAACCCTGCCTCTGACTTTCAAACTACTCAAGCGATAATGAGACATTGCAGATTGCAAAGATTACAATATAATGCTTGGATAGGAAATATTTGATCAAGGCATAAATTACTATAGGCAGAACAGGCTTATTAAAATCTGAGAGTAATACCACAGTCATGAAAGTGTTGTACTGGCTTGGCACGTGAAACATCGCCTCGATGAAGTCCCATTGTGCCAAAAAGTGCTTGTATACTAGACAACTGACACGTTCCATTAGTTACTAACTCTGTTAGCTAGTTAGTTAGTTAATTCGTTAGACCGTAAGTTTGCTTCATATATTTGCGCAAGCTGAAATTTTATGGCAGCTGTTGAATCGATGCATGGCAGCTAATGGTGTGTGTCCAGGGGATCTTTTAAAGGGATGTCTACTGGTGGGGAATCGACCCACAGGGCCGTCGCAAGCAGGGGTTGTGGGGAAGTCATTGCAGAATCTCCCCCAAGGGATTCCACTACATCGCTTTGGAGTAGGGCAAGAACATCAAACAGGCATTGATTGACAGAAGTGGGGCAATGTAAGTAAAAAAATAATTCGACACACCAGCAGCGAACACAATTCATAATTAACTTTTAAGCAATTTGTTGTAAACTTGCCTCATATGCATGTATACGTAGAAATTGATTGACAATTGAATCACGTGATTCATCGCATTAGATATTGCATAGTAGATTTCCGTACCTTACTCAGTTAACGATACAGAGCACTATCGTTCGGATATAAGCTAAATATAATGTTTTGTACATATTTATAAATAACCAAAAATTACTACTTGGTGTCTTTTTTGTTCCTGACCCTGTATTTACAACACAATTCTAACTAAGGGCCTGTTTACATGAGGTGGGCTGGCTCACCTATGTGGGCTGGCCCGCTCAGGTGAGATCGATCCCATCGGCGTTAACATGAAATGAGTTCCATCCCACTCAGGTGAGACAGCTTCTTCTTTGCGTTTTGAAAACAAGATATTTCAATGTTTTGGAACGAAATCGTTTAGACAAACATTAAATTGTCGCGAACAAATCAAACTTAACAATAATGTCACAGAAGTCCTTTTTGATTTCCTTGCTGATTGCAAAGTTGTCCGGAATCCTTGTATTTTGCATCGAGATTAAGCTGTTGGCCAATGTCAATTCATACGTGAAGAACTGGTTCGGCGCCAAAATTATTTGCACATGCGTGGGGCGGTAATTTTCAGCCCACTCAAGTGAGTCAGCCCAGCTGATCGAGTTTAGGCCGGTTTCCACTAGAAAATTTTTGTGAGGATCGCCTGAAAGCTTCTCTACAACACATGCGCAGTGGGAACTAGAATCGTCAATAAGATCATCAAGCTCTCGACGAAAAGCAAAAACCAGTTTAACTTTTCGTCGGAATGACGACCGCATTGACGGTCTCATTAACGATTCAGTTTCCTATTGCGCATGTGTCGTTGAGCAGCCTTTTCAGACGATTTTTATGGCGATCCTCATAAAAATCGTCTAGTGGAGATTGCCTTTTTCATGGATAGTCTTAAACCCACTTGCTGCAGATCCCACTGGTATTTCTCACGGACCTCACCCACCCTCTGCTCATGCAAACGCAGAGATCGATTTGTACAGAATCATTAAGAACACACAGATCTCACTGAAGCGAGCCAGCTCACCTAGGTGAGCCAGCCCACTTCATGTAAACAGGCCCTAAAAGGGCACTTGCTAGTCGGAAAGTATGTGCCAACTAACGGGGAAACTAGGGAATTTTCCCACTAGCTTGTACGTCAAAAGATCTCTAGCGCACGTCGGTAGAATTAATCCTACAACTCAGCTAAAAAAAACGCAGGATGGACGGGTGAGTTGGCTCATAGTAATCTACTGACAAAATTGTAAAGGTAGCGTGCAGGCATTAGCAGCTTTCTATAAAGTAGAACCTTCTGCATAAGCCAATTCTCTTTCTTCCTTAGATTCAGCTAACTTGTATGACTAAAGCAGTGACTGAAATTCGCAAATCTGCAAGGGGACATATACGCTTTTTTAATAAGGAACCTAGCTCAAGGCCTAGTTCCAAAAGTTCTTTATTTTTGGACCTTCAATGGTCAAATTGTAGTACTAGAAGTTCCCTAATAGTTTTGCTTTTAATTTTTGACTGTAACTTAAGACGATTGAAGCATGAAACGCTTGATGCAAGCATAGCAAATAATCTATGCTGGTTTTGGCTGCAAATGAATGGAACCAGCTTCCTAATTCTTGATTGTTATGCTGTCATAAACATTTTCAAATTCAAAAGTTCCCTTTAGGAACTTTCCTTTAGTAGCATAAGTTCTTTAAATACTTTGGCATTCTACATGTAGGTTCCTTATAAAGTGGTTCCTTGTTATAAAAAAGGTAGTATGTCAAATTTGTTAAATCGATCTGACGACTATCATATTTTCTTGATTAGAAGCCGCGACTTTTATTTTTGCCTAAGAAAAAGGTTGCGGCTTATATTTGAGGGAGGTTGGAATTTTGAGGGAGATTTATATTCAAGGGTGGCTTCTATTAAGTTCAAGTGACAAAACGTTTGTTAAGAATGTAAATAGAGTAATATTTAGGATTGGATGATGTAAAGAATGTTTAAATGATTTAACAGATAAGATAGTCAAGGAAGGTGAAATACAAATTCTGTCGAAAAAAACACCCCGTTCTCATTCCATTTGCGCTTTCAACTTGCCCTTTCGAAGAAATAAATGCGGCATATATTCAAGGGCGACATTTATTTATCTTTTGATAAGAATTTGAACAGCTTATATTCAAGGACGACTTTTTTTAGGGCCAGTTTCTATTCAAGAAAATACGGTATCCATATTTTATCTCTTGGAATCGTCCCACGCCGAATAATCTACCACTTGAGAATCTACTCTACATTACAAAAAACCTCATTCACAACCTTCTTTTCCTCTCTCTTACTTCCAAATTATCAATATCTTTAATTTTGGAAAGACAATTATAGCTAAAGAAGATTAGCTAATTTGATCCACTATACTAAAACACAAATCAGATAAAGTAATTACGTTATAGAGAATAAAAAAGAGATCCATAGAATAATGGCAATTTTCTATGATATATAAGGTAAAATCAAGTTTCTAACATAGCTAATATAAAAAACCCTAGGTGTGGAATAAAAATGCTCCATAGTTTGCATGGATAAATCTCCCTTTTCCAACTTTTTATGTTTGCTTTAACCTGATGAAGAGAATCTGAGTTACGCATACTTTGTGGCAGCACGAACGAGGACGAGCGACGTGGGATGGGCGGCTGTGTTGGCTGATAGCAAGTTTCTGTCCAACTGGAAAACTTAGCACGAAGACATGAGTATATTCTTGCAAATTAGATCCCTTTGCATAAATCAATTTTCTTTATTCATTGTGTCGGCTAACTTATATAGCTAAAGCAATATCAAAAAGGTTGTTCTAAACTTTTAAGAATCTATTCTTTACCTGATAAGGAAACTCATCTACATCTGCTTCTTCTCCCTTCTCTTACTTCCAAAGAAATGTGCTTTTCAAATGCTTCTTCCCTATATATAGCACGAGCTGCAACCATCGAGTTATTTTAGAAGAACATATTAACACTTCATTTCAGTTACAAGACATGCGTTTCATCAATTATGCATGACAAAACTGCTCTTTTTCCTGACATTCAAACTTTTTGTTGTAAAATCCACAGGCTCTCGGCTGATTTTGCAGATCGCAACTCGCATTTTTCAGATGCAATAGCAAGCAATCTCCAAAATAACATTTCTATCGTTTTATAATTGCTAAATTCTAGTAACATCATCTCACAACAACAGTGGATACAAGTCAAAACAGACTCCAAAGCAGGTGCAGTGAAGCTTGATAAAAGCTATTTATGTCATTATCTTAATTTTCTATAAAGTCTCATCGTACACTCTTCTCAACTAAGTCAAATATAAAAAACACGCCTACTCTCTAAACAATACCCCTCAAAACTCCTTAATCCTATATGTAACCATATTCAACTAAGCACTTCCTCACACAAGGCATAGAACAATTCTTCTCGACCTCTTGAAAATTGAAATTGTGACTTTGAAAACAAGGACTAAAATGGGATCTGCAATTACGAAATTTCTTGCACAAATACCAATAGCTACAAAGAGGTATATTACACTCAAAAGAGCTCCTTGCGTACAATGAGAATGGTCCTGGGGAATTTCCACTGGATCTCACCTATCAACTCATATGTCTGCTGATTATTGATCTTGTAAACTTCCCATATTTCAGCCTCTGTTCCAAAGCTCAAAACTGGTCGATATTTGCAACAATTTATTTGCAATTTATTACTTCTCGGTATACATGTTTGTAAATATTCGATAGAATTTTCAGTTGGCCTACTTTTACCTAAATACTTAAGTAAAAGATAGGAACTAGTGAACTTCATAACTCTTTGCATCTATGGTAGTATTTTAGGGGGCCAGGGGGCATGTGCTCCCCATAATAGTGGGACAATTTTAGGAACTAAAAAGCAGATAGTCGCCAAAGTTGTCAAATTTACAACCAATGCCACCTCCAAATATTTGTGAACATCGGCCACTGCATTGCATTGTCACAGAGTATTGCAAGTGAAAACCTTTTCATGTAAATGTGTCATATATGAAATTCACAATACCCCCTTGTTCAGGGGCCACAAAGCGATTTGACAGTAGGGGGGGCAAACTGATATATTATACATACATACATAAATACAAACATACAAATATATATATATAAATATATATATAACACTAAAATGCTCGACAATTGAATGGAGCGTTATAAGAATAATGATAAAAGTTATATATATATATATATATATATATATATATATATATATATATATATATATATATATATATATATATATATATATATATATATATATATATATATATATATATATATATATATATATATATATATATATATATATATATATATATATATATATATATATATATATATGCCACCTCCAATATATCCAATATACAACCAATGCCACCTCCAAATATTTGTGAAAATCGGCCACTGCATTGCATTGTCACAGAGTATTGCAAGTGAAAACCTTTTCATGTAAATGTGTCATATATGAAATTCACAATACCCCCTTGTTCAGGGGCCACAGAGCGATTTGAAAGTAGGGGAGGGCAAACTGATATATTATACATACATACATACATACAAACATACAAATATATATATGTATACATATGTAGCGACACGTAAACATTGTAACTTAGGCCATATCATACTCAATGCCGATTTTCTTCTTTTCATTCATTCTCATTTACAACATCACACACCTGGGACATGACCATACGTCACTCCTGTCATCACACACCCGGTCATTCCTCTTCTGTTGTTCCACACGCAAACATCGCCACACGAATCCATTCAGAAAACAACTAACAACCACCTAACCCTTCCTGTACGTAAATCATGTTTATTTCGGTTGTTCAATGTTTATGTATATATTCATGTTACCTGTAAAGTAAAGTTCAGTCAGAGTAGAGTTAGAGTACCGTCAACATCACCGTCTCCTCTCTCTGCCTCCGTGTTCTCAGCACGTTAAATCTGATACTCGCCAACAACATGGATCAACGAAGGATGTCACTTATCGAACATGTGCAGCTTATAGGACCACAAACTCACATTCGTATATATATATATATATATATATATATATATATATATATATATATATATATATATATATATATATATATATATATATATATATATATATATATATATATATATATATATTAGAAATACACCTTAGAAAAACGACAATTGCTTTCAATTTGTAAAACATGTTTCGATTGCTTCGACAACCATCTTCAGTTACAGAATAAGCATATTACATGGTGCAAACGATATAAAGACAAGTGATTACTCCCTAGGGGTCTTAAAACAAAAACTATTCCATATATATACATGTTGGCAATCGTTGCATAACATTAAGTAGGACAGAGTTCTACTTGAACCAACCAATACGAGAGCAGCACAGAAATTGCATGCTACACTTGTTGAGGATGCCGTGGGCTGCCAAACATGAAAATATAGTTCTGGGCATGCTCATAGATTTCCATTGGGGAATGACCGTTACAGGTCTTGAACTTCAAGGACTCTTATCCCCAACTAAATCAGTCTGCAGCTTGCAAAAGAAATTGTCCCATGTAGCAATATCATAAAAACTCTTCTCGAGGCTTTGACCTCCCACCTCCCAGCAGATTCTGTCGGTGCCATTGATAAGGGTATGTAAATGAGGAAGGAGTACAAATACAGAGAGTTATGCAACAAGTAAACAAACGGCCTGCACACCTGGCATTGTTGACATACACTTAATACAGCTACTTCTTCCATAAACAAATGGCATTGAAACTGTGAAGCAAAAAGCACGTTTTTTAAATTCTCGGTATTAATACCAGTTACCGGCGGCAAAAGCCCCGAGCGATAGGAAAAAACCTTCAAAAGATGGGAACAAGGGTTGCCAGGTAGTAGGGATTGGCACTGCAGCTTTAGAAGAACTCAAGGAGATCTCAGGAGTGTAAGAGGAGATTCTGCGCAAGCTCTCAATTTGCCGACTGACGAGCGTTGCTCTAGGTGTTACCTTTAATTCTCATATAAACGTTTGCTAAAAGGCTTTATTAGTGATTGCTGATGTTGTTTCTCTCTTCCTCTGTTCCTCCACAGTAAATGATTGCCAGTTTCTTCTCAACTTGCCCACTCTTAGGCCCCGTCTATACTGTTTCGGATCTCTTATTGATCCGCTACAAAAACTGCTCTAAGCAGTTGAGCTTACACTGTACCGGTACAGCTTTTGATCCGCAATGGTACAACCGTGTTCTGCTTTCGTAGCAGGTAAGGAAGTTGTACAAGTTAGCAAAGCAAGTTTTATATCGGATCACTTGAGTGTGTCTAAATGAGAAGTTGTTCTGATACAACATTTGTAGGATACACAGACAAGTCCTCGTAAAACATGTATGCATTGATATACGGGGGCAATTACGTCATAAAACAAGACGTAGAATTATTATCTCTAGTCTCTCCGTAATATGCAATATGTTGTCCATCTGGACGCCAGACAGTGATGTAATGGAGACGAGATGAAGCTAAAAATGACTAGCATCAACCTTATATTCTCGAATCAGCCCTTTCGGGGCTTATTTCTTTATGTATATGGCTGAGAATATATTTGGTGAAGGGCTTTCTGAAACAGTCCGCATAAGCAATTCGTTCTCAGTCTATTCTAAGTCAGTACATAAACAGAATAGTCTAAATATAAAGATTATTCTATAGCGATATATTCATCACCTCGCGTGATGAGAAGGTAGAGACGCTATTGAAGAATTGTACCTCTCCTAGAAATAGACGTCCTATTGTAACAAACTATACACCATTCGACAGCTCATGGCAGCCATGTTTGTTCGCTAAGTGGGATAGGGGCTAACTAGGGTTAGCATTTAAATCATCTCAAAGTGTTCTAATGTGATCTATTTCATTGATATCACGTTGATTGTAGTAGAAATCGATGAAATGTTGATGACTGGTACCAATAAAACACTGATAACTCGATAACTCCTCGAAAATTTGAACTATGGGGCAAATGATTGGTATTATCTTGACTTACTCACCGAGAGCTGTCCAATAGTTATAGTATGCTACGATAGAACGACTATTTCTAGGAGAGGTACGATTCCGCAATAGCGCCGGCATTTCAATTCCTCTGTAAATGCACGTATTCACTGTGGCTTTCTATAAATCATATATTACCATCATAGGCGATAAGGGTTAGTAGCCTATTATCATTATGTACACAAACGATAACAGTTAAATATCAAATGAAATTAAACATTCGATTTTGTTCGTACGTTGACGACATACCTCTGAGAGTTGATCAATACTTCTTCACCAAAAGTATATTTGCCTGTTCATTACTCCCAACAGTCATGCCAGAAATAAGCAGGATTCCTGATTCCGAAGCTTAGGGTTGGACGGATCTTCGCCACTACACCATGCACTTCACATGTGGCCTCGAAGCTTTTTCCTTTGATGTTGTTGCCGTTGTCGAGTTGCATCACAGGCACGCTGCGCCTGACGGCAGCCTTGCTACGTCGATCCTCCCACGCCTGGGTGAGCCCCAATGACGAAAGGGGATTCTACTGAGCACTTCTTTGCAATTTCCCGTCAAGCCAGATATGCAACAACTAGGCTGGTGCTAGAAAATAGTCACGGTGTATAAAGACTCCGATGGTAGCCTAATATGGAGAGGGCCAGATTGCATGTAGGAGAAGTGCGCGTTGAAAGCCCATGCAAACAGGAGGTCCGTGGTGCTCCCCTCTAAAATTTTTTAATGTCATGCTTCTGGACCCACTGTGGTGACTACTTTTTCAGAAATGCAGCCTATTATGGAATATAGAAACGTTGACTCGTAGCTTTAAAAATACCATAGCTAGCTATATTTATTAGTTTGCTCGGCTGGAAACACTGCCATAAAGAAAAGACTGTATCACTTAGCTACAATATTCTAAGTCTGACACCTAAAAGTGGTCGTATCTAACCCGAAGAACTTCTTAACAAGTATTGATACGAAAGACTTGAAATATTTGTAGTGAAACAAACTCTGTCTTTTGGTTAATGACTTGATCGATGAAGATGAGCATGATAGAAACCATCTAAAGATGAATTTCATGTTAGGATGACCGACTTTTGGTCACTATGGTAATTTCATGGTAAAAAATGTGTTTAATATTTGAATTAATAGATGTCCTTGAAATCATTTGGGAACCTTGCTGTTAATTATCATCTTCATCGCTATCTTCTTCATCGTTATCATCCTCACCATCATCTTCATTATTATAATAATTATTGTTATCATTCCAACTTCCATCTGTCTAATTTCTCCAATCTTAAAATGTCCTTCGAAATGTACTTAGATCTTCCTCCAGTGATATTAGATATACTGATACTACCTTCATAATACGCTAGCTACACGTAAAAATCTTTAAAAATGGGGCCTGTCTCAATCAGTTTTCTATCTGTTCTAAGCCTGAAACTCTCTTCCATGTTGTAGCTGGTTGCAAATCATATCTTGATGAGTGTCGCTACACGTTGAGACATAACTCGGCTCTAAATATCATTGCTTCATCCTTGAGTGTTGTAAGAAACCCTTTCCTTTTTGCTGACCTTCCTGGATTTCCATCCCCCTGCATCACTACTGGTGATCATTTATACCCTGACATGATTCTTTCCACTGCTGATAACATCCATTCCATCATTGAAATTACTGTTGGCTTTGAGACAAATCTTGACAGCAACTCAAGTCAAAAATACGACAAGTGCCATAGTCTTGGGCTTGAAGTGCGTCCCAGGATCACAAAGTAAATTTTGTAAATATATCTATTAGCTCTCTTGGTATCTTTGAATAAACCTGTGACACCTTTATCCAAATGTGCAATGATCTTGATTTTGACAAAATGCACCTCAACTATGTTATCATGAAATTAACCACCATTATAATCCTTACTACTTACTATATCTTTTGCATGCGTACTAAACCATGGACAAATCCGGATCTCCTTACTTATTAGCTGCCAAATAATGATTCTTCAAACCAGTCCTACTTATTACAGTTAAATGTATTGTCGTTTCTTTCATGTTACGAGACAAGTTAAACACAATTTACTCTATTTTAGTGAGATTTGTATTTGTATTTGTATGTTTAGAATATGAATACAAGAATGAAGTTTTAAAAAGGATATCATCCTGCTCCTCATCATCATCATCACAATCATTCTCTTCATCATCCCCATCGTCACCCCTACCACCTCCACCTACACCACCAGTACCACCAGCACTGCCAGCACCACCATCACCACCCTCATCTTCATCATCATCATTATTATCATCATCACCACCACCACCAATATCATGTTAATCAGCACCAAAGCGCATGACTCTGATACCAGTCAGATGTTTTCTATTCCTTTATAAAACATTCTTTTCGTATCATATTTATGCCTTTACAAAGCTCGAGTTCTAGTATTCCTCTCATGTGATGTTTTCCGTTAAGTCGTCAACAATCAAACCAGTTCTTCATACTTTAGAGTACATTCAGTAGTTCGCAAAGTCGCCATGGAATACACAGACATAGAAGTGCTGATGAGAGATTCTTCAAGGAAGCGTATTTCGATTAGTTCAATCGATGATAATCAAGAGATAGTCTCCTACAGTTATACCATAGGATCCCCACCCATTGAGAAGCCTATATGGAATAATAGCTCGTACAGATGGTATGTTTTGGGACTGTTTTGTCTAGTTGCTGCGTTAGAAAATGCCACATGGAACACATGGGGACCTATTGAAACAAGTGCCATACTGGCCTACAACTGGGACAAGGCAACTATTTCATTTCTGGCTGATTATGGCGCAATTGTGTTTGTCCTTTTTGTGTTTCCTTCTGCTTGGCAGCTCGACACACAAGGTAAGCTTGTATGAAACAGTGCCCGAACTATTATTACACCATTGCCGGTATCAGGAGCTATCACACAATAATTTTCGCTATGCAGGTGTCGCAGGGAGTAGTGTATCAAAAGCAAAAAACAAGTTTTCTGCAACGCTACAAAACCGTTCGTGTTTAGCAGTAGAAGTGCAAAATTATTCTTACAAAAGCAAAGTATACAATTTCTATAGCACTGAATGTGTAGTTAAAATTGGAAAATTATTAAGACCTTTTAGTACTGCAATGTGGCAAAAAGAAGTTCTATGCGGTAAAAATCCGCGTATAAGAACGTAGAATTTTGAAACAAGCCTGTTCAAGTTCCTATGCGATGAGGAAGTTCCAGCAATCTGGGTGCACGTTTATAAAATTAACCTCATCCCTGCAGATCATGCTTATCACAGGTGACAGGTGTGTAATGTTTTTAGCAGCATATATACACTACCGTTCAAAAAGTGTTGGGATGATTCGAAGTTTCGAAGTACGTTTATGTTAAAAGCTTTAAACAATATGCATTTGATCCTCTCTTATCCAATAAGACAACCCACTATTACCATGAAATTTTATATCTTAAAAAGTATAAGGCGAAAGTTCAACTGCTTCATAAACTCTCTAGCATTTTTTACAATATCTAGATATGCAAGTCGACGCATATCACAAAGTCGACGCGATCATTCTTTTATCGACTTGTCCCAACACTTTTCGAACGGTAGTGTAGTACATGAAAGGGAATGACTGGAAAACAGACTGGATGTACTTCTAAGAGGACAAAGAATAAATATTTATAATAATCTAGATAGAACACCAGGCTGAAAAGGTTCTAACTAATCGAAACCAAAATAAATAGTTTCAGGCAGTATGTTTCTAATATATGAAGGTTCTCATTTGCAGATTTTTACTGTAATGAAACAGTACCTTATGAACGAGCCTCGTTCATGAAGCTCCTGGCTTCAAACTAGGCTCCATGACAACATATAATTGAATAGAGTGAGCAAATCTGAGCAGACCACACAAGTTTCAAAATGACACCAAATGATAAAATAGTAATACAATTTATTTAAAGTTAGCTTAAAAGATAGCTAATGCTAATAATATATATATATATATATATATATATATATATATATATATATATATATATATATATATATATATATATATATATATATATATATATATAACTAAAGCAACCAAAACTACCGACAAGCCATAATCATTATGGCAACGTTTACCAACAGGCCAAAAGATTACCAACTCTATTTGCAAAAGTTAGTGGTATGCCACCCCACAACCCGTACTTTGTCACGCCTAGATTATATATATATATATAACTAAAGCAACCAAAACTACCGACAAGCCATAATCATTATGGCAACGTTTACCAACAGGCCAAAAGATTACCAACTCTATTTGCAAAAGTTAGTGGTATGCCACCCCACAACCCGTACTTTGTCACGCCTAGATTACGAACCCATCCCTCTTTTTGTACCCTATGGGATTGCACCGTAAACGGGGTCTCACTGCTGTGGCCGGCAAGTCTTCGATGGTCGAGCCTTCAAACTCTCAACCCTTCAAGGCTAGGCCATAGGTCTAGGCCTAAGTTAGAATGAACACAGAGGAATTTCTATGCATGTGTGCTCTTTTCGTTATAACCGCAAGAACTGAATTGAACTAACTAACTGATTGAATCAAATACTAAAGCTCACATAATATAATCATAAGCACTATACAACATTTGTTACGTCAGGACACTATACACGTTTACAGAGACAAACACATCACCAGGAAAGGGTGATACTTACACTTCACACGAGTTACCTACACAACAGGTCACACTAAAACAAATATGCCTTTCCAAAACGCAACACCAAAAGAAAAGAGACACGACATACAAGACAGATTAACCTAAGACATAGAACACCGATATGTTACAGAATCATGTCCGTTTCTCACAGAAAAGGTCAGGCTAGCCAGAATTTGCAAAGGCAATCTATTTCAGGTCGTTTGGTTGCCACTTCTCACTTCTCAGTGCATTTGTTCTACTGGAAGCTATGGAGTTAGGGGAATCTTATATTGTAAAATGTATCAAAGCATCACTTCTCCCTCCGGAATATTAATGAAGATATACTCTTACTTTATGTCACTTCAAAATACACTATTTCATAAAATAGACCTTTGTGTAAAAGAAGTCCAATGGAAAGAATATTGAAGGGGGCGTTTCGGGAATAGCCCAATTGGCTAGTCCGTCCCTGTTCTTCATTGAATTTCTGTGGTACGTCTCCCCAAATTGCTAACGATATTTTCTCTCAACAGAGTCCGTAGCTCTGGACCAACAACCACTCTTAAGTCACGAATAGACGGAGGGTTGAAATAGTAGGGGGTTCAGAAATTTCCTAAAAACCTAATAAACGGGGTAGTTGGAATAGCCGGGGTGGGGGAAAATTCAAAAGTTTTGGTAGCTATGGATGAGTTTCCCAACTGTGGAGGAGCCTGAATCGTAAGCAGCACACGGATAACGGAACTCCATAAAGTACCATGGCTGGGAATTTGCCGGCGTTTGCCTTCAGGAAGCAGCATTTATAGCATTTCAAACGGAAAACTGGCAACATATTGCAAGTTCATTCAATTTATTGTTGGGGCTGATATTGTATACTATTTGTTATTGAGGATACGATGCGTCTGGCTTAGGCCATTGGATTTGGGAAAACTGATCTTGTGACTGTCACGTATCATTACCTTCAACTTTCAGAAGCATTGCAAAAATGAAAGTTTGATGTAAAAGATCAAAAGATTTCCTATTTCTTTACTTCATACTATGGCGGTCTCCGAAGGGAAGCCTCTTTTACACAAGAAAGCAACACAAATCAATTACGTAGGCTCAAGTGGAAATTATGGGACCGCAAGACCCTTTTCTGAAGAATACGCTACCCAGCCCAGTGTTCACCCCCAAACTAGGTCATATTGGTACAGATGGTATATTCTTGGACTCTTCTCCCTAATCGGCGCGCTGGAAAATGTGACATGGAACACATGGGGACCGATTGAAGCTAGCTCAAGTTTGAAGTATGAATGGACAGAAGGGACTATCTCTCTTTTAGCAGATTGGGGAGCTATAACATTCGTTCTGTTTGTTTTCCCAACTGCATGGCTTCTTGATGTTAAAGGTAGGACTTTCGTTTTATCACAGTGCAACTGATGCATCTAGGTAAAAGGAATAGCACTTACAGAAACTCCTTCCACGCACATGCTTTCCTGGCTTCCGGCATGCTTAGCCTGGGATATCTGTGGGGGCCAAGCAATGGCACCCTTAGAATCGCTGTTTAGGCTCAACTTTCTTTGATAAACTAACATTTGGCTTGATAGCTGATTTCAGTCTATTCTGTCTCTATACTGTCATCTCTTCATGTTACTTCTCAAAGATCTTTTGATTGTATACCACAACAGAAATACCATAGTTTCTCTCTTAAGCCCCCTCTCAATTATGCCCCCTTTCCAATTGGGCGCCCCCCTTGTAGAAGGAGAAATTTATTAAAATCTCTCTCAAAGTGTGAATAGTACCACACATAATTTGTGTTGATAACGAGCATAAACTTTGAGATATTGATAATGTCAACAAAACAAATCAGAATCAAGCTCAAACATCTATGTGCTGCAAATAAAAATGATAGTAATGAAGATTTCTGAAATATATATTTTGTCACCCTACAGAAAATCTTTTCATACTTCAAAAATTTACAATGCCCCATATCAATTAAGCCCCCTCTGCAATAAGCCCCGTTCTAAAGTGCTTGAAAGTGATATGCTCCCTACAGGGCTTAATAGAGGCTTTACAGTATATGACATACCTCTAAGCAAAATTTGTGCTAGTATTGACCTTTTTTCCAGTAAAGGCTTATGCCTTTCTACAAGTATAGTGGGCAACTGCCCTCGGATAGTGAATATTTGTCATTTGTTTTTAGAGGTATTAGCATTTGTAGTGGTAATGCCCTTAGTCCTTCATGGTAAGGCTCATCAAAACTTGATTTGTGCCTGCTTGTGAGCAAATATTTGAGCATTAGATTTTGTATTATTAAATTGCATTTTTAATAACTCACTGGTTTAAATCTCTGTCCTACCTATTGTGTGAGCTCTAGGAAAAACTGCTCCCATTTTATTTATTAAAGTGTGGCTCTGTAAAACTTCTTGGTTGATCTTATGAGTAACTATCCAAGCTGAATAAAAGAGGCACAGGACATATTGTACTCTCATCTCTCTTTCTCATCTCAGTCATTAATTGGTTCCTACCTTACTGTTTTGTATGCTCATTCATGAATATATGCAGACAAAAAACTACAATATGACACCACAGAGAGCATGGATTTGCAAAAAACTCTGTGGCCTATTTAGGTGGGGGGGGGGGCATAGCCCTGAAATGGTAATACTTGGCATGAAGAAAATTGTGTTCATAGTCATGACACATGAATTAGACAAGGAAATGAGTAAGAATTGAATTGAGCATTCTGCACAATATTCCAATACATAATACAAGTATATCCCTATGGTTTCATATTTATTCCCCAATGGCTTCTTCATTTGAAGTCATTTGAAACACTTATTGAAAAGGTTGAACATTTCTAATCAGCAATTAAGCTTTAGATCTTGGGTGGTTGAAGAAGTTTATCAGTATGTTGGAACAAAGCATCATAGTTCCTAGCAAGCAGTGATCATTATATGCCAACATTTATGGACAAGCCACAAAATTACTCACCAAAAGACTCCTTTTCCAAAATGTAGTTGGGGTGTAACACCATGAAAACCCTACTATGGTACACCCAAGTCTTCAGTATTGTAACCTCACTTCATAAAAAAATTTATGTTGGTAAGGATATAATTGTTGACAACAATGATGTTCCTGTGTGCTAATTTTGTATTTTCAATATTATTTCTTGCAGGTTTACGGATATCAGTTCTTCTTTGTTCAGCCTCAGTTGCTATTGGTTGTTGTCTTCGTATTTTATCCAGTGAGCCAGATGTTGCTACACCTTTGATTCATATGGGGCAATTTGTAATTGGAATTGGTGGGCCTGTAGCCCAATCATCAGCTACTGTCATCTCAAGTACATGGTTCCCAGCTAATCAAAGAACAACGGCAACAGCTATTGCCTCATTAGCAGCATATGTTGGAACAGCCATAAGCTTTGTTATTGGACCTAGCTTTGTCACTGATGTAGAACACCTGAATATCACATCAGCCACACGTCAGCATGTCATCCAGAAAGTGGGAGGTGAAATCATGAACTTGTTATACTTAGAATTTGGCCTAGCTTGTTTGTTTTTCATTTTGGTCCTGTTCACGTTTCCAGCCAAGCCACCTTCACCACCTAGTACAACAGCTGCATTAGAGAGACTGAATTTCACCCATGGATTGAAACAGTTGTTTTCAAATCCACAATTCCAGCTGATTGCATTTCTATATGGTATAACAACTGGTGTCTATAGTGCCTGGTGTTCAGATCTAGCACTCAACTTAACTGCTTATGGCATTGACAATAATGAAGCAAGTTGGTTTGGTTTCTGGGCTGTTGTTGCTGGTGCAGCTTCAGGCATTATTCTCTCTTTGTAAGTACATTCAATTTTATTCTTCTTTCAAATCAGTCAATGATGCGGGCAAGGTTGTGTTTGCCCTAGGTTGATAAATAGAACAATTTCTAGTTTGTGCTCAGATCAACCTTTACTTCCATGCCCTGAGAACAACATTCAGATTCAAAAGCAACATCCAGGTGCAAAGATAATCATCCTTTAACTGCCAAAAATGATCCTGTTACATTGTTTTTTGCATAGAAGACCTTTGGCAATTTCAGAGCAGAATTTGCATCATTTTCTCAAAAAGGTATGAAACTTACCTAAATGCTTTTTTGCCAAGTCTACCAGGAAATTAGGGGCTTCCTAAATCATGAAAAAGATTCACTTCAACTCTTATGCATTTAAATTTCACATTCAAATTTTAGATTTTGTCATGGACAGAGAGGATGATGGCTCATTTTTTAATACTATAACTTCTCGTAGAATTCTGTGTGAAGTTATAAGACAATTTCAAATATACTAATCTATGAAGCTGAATAATCCCACTGCTTTGTAGAATAGTGGCCTGTGCAAAGAGTTGCAAAGAACACTGAAAAGTTAAAATACTCTCAACTTTGACTGTGTGTCACGGATGGCATTGTTTCCATTTTCTTTTCTAAATAAATTTCATCAAGACCAGAACACCAAACTACTAGTAACCATTTGGAACAAATCACCGTGAGAAGTAAAACGTTTTGTTAAATCAGTAGTAGGAAAAAATCATGAGATGAATTTGCTGATTCAAATTTGCAAGAAAATGAATTAGGTTTTAAGCAAATAGGAAGGAACAAATGAATTACCATCATCGGTCCGCTCAAGTGCTTTGTAACAAGAATTTAAGCAAGAAAATGATAAAACTAGGTTGACAAAAAGTCAGAAGATAGTTCAAATTGGTAGCTGCACTGCAATGTCTAAGACACTCTAAACTAAACAGTTTGGTAGCCTTTGAGTATAGCTACAAATTGCAATCAATTAGAAATGGCATTCATAGTTTTTTGGGGATCTTACGTGATTTGTCTTGGTATTAATATATTTCATCTATATCAAAGTTAAGCAGCACAACCTTAGGAACATAATCAGAGTGCATGGATGTAGGAAGCATCTAAAAAGTGGGGGTGGGGCAAATCCTAAAAGGGGCACATTACCACGCCCATTGTGGGTGTCAAAGGGGCACTTTTGTATAGTTTGCTAAAAAGTGGGGGGCCATGGCCCCTCTGGCCCCCCCGTTTCCTACGTCCCTGTCAGAGTGTGATCGATGCATAGCACGACTCTTCCAACAGTGGTGTATAGCTGGCTCGTCTGATTAAACTGTATTATTAGTACCGTGCTCCTCTCACATATTTTTAGTCATTGATAAATAAGTAATAATAATAAATGATAATATTTAAGCAGGTAACATCGCATCAGTTGGTTTAACTGTTTTCCATGCGAGACCTGCATAAAGCAATAGTGAAAATTTATGTTTTAAGTAAGGGATACATACGTAAGTGATATGAATCATAGCCACGACGAGTAACATTGAGGAACAACTTAGAAAGACTGACTATTCATGAATTGTCATTAAAAAGCTGAGTAAAAGGAAATGATATTTGCAGCATAAGTGATTATTCATTAAATTTCTTAAATAAGTGAAGAAAGACCCTGGGGAAATCACAGTTTCACTGAAAAAGCTCTTCATAATTAATAAATTGGGGGTTGGAATAAGTGCGGGGGGAATTCAATAATTAACAGTCGGGGGGAGGCGATTATTCGGTACTCAAGAGTACCATCGACAAATTAATTATTGACTAAGCCGTTGTTATAATGCATTACGAAATAACCTGAACGCTTCGGGACGAGCTTGTTCCACCTTCAGTTAAGAAATAGGAAAACATGGGAGGTTATTTGGATAAGCGTGGATAACGAATTAAATAATTAGGGACTGGTCATTAATTCTTCCAGGGGAGGGGTGGAAGACAACTAGGAAGAGGGCCATAATTCTGCACACTCAGAGGGAGGAGGGATCGAAAATGAGCATTATAAGGGAAGAAGTATGGAGTTTCTTATGAAGTCCTAGAGAGGGGACCAGAATTTTTACATAAATCTGAGAGGAGGGACGAAAATTCCATCAAATATGTGAGAATGTCTTCCATCCTTCCTCCACACAAGTAGTTAGTGACCCGTACCTTAGTCAATGGTTAGTTTAATGGATGTGTCGATGGTAATCTAGAAATGATCCTGGCTGTTCTTTTCTAATTTATCTGCAACGTTGCTCATCGTGACTATCATCCTCAGATTCGTAGTAGAGCTGCACTTTCCAATTGATAAGAATCGTTTTAGTATGAGTTTGTAACTAACCCTTTCACTACACACAGACAAACTCTAAAGTAGATAGTGCGTATAGACGCGACAGAAAGTTATTAGCAGAATTGTAGCCCCAACGCATATTAATTGCAAGCACAATCATGTCCCAATCTTCTGATAGTATAACAATACCACCCCCTTCATTCGCAATAAATGCACAGACACACGCGCGCGCACGCATGCATTCCAATAGTACCAGTTAAAAAATGATAACAATTGTTGGCAACAATATTATTTGAAAAATTATATTACTGTAATATTTACTGTTCTACTTTTGCTACCAGTTAAAAAATGATAGCAATTGTTGGCAACAATATTATTTGACAAATTATATTACTGTAATATTTACTGTTCTACTTTTGCTACCAGTTAAAAGATGATAGCAGTTGTTGGCAACAATATTATTTGAAAAATTATATCACTGTAATATTTACTGTTCTACTTTTGCTACCAGTTAAAAACTGATAACAATTGTTGGCAACAATATTATTTGAAAAATTATATCACTGTAGTATTTACTGTTCTACTTTTGCTACCAGTTAAAAAATGATAACAATTGTTGGCAATAATATTATTTGAAAAATTGTATTACTGTAATATTTACTGATCTACTTTTTTGAAAACGTAAACAAAAGAGCATTACAGTAAAAAACAGCATTGCAAACAAAGAGCGAAAGGCAGCAAACAAAGTCCACAACTATGAGACAGGTTATTGAGAATGAACCAGCTAGAGTTTTATGGGATATGATGATCCTTATGAAGTCAGAAGGCCCTAATATATTAGTTTTGGTAGAAGACGGCAAAATGCTTGGATCATTGCATCATATAGAGATTACAACGTTGGAGAGAAGGAAGATGAGAAGATAGAAAATATCAAGAACTCTATAGGGCGATTAAAAAATTGTGGGACCTGAGGAGTATTGATGTGATGCCTGTCGTTGCTGTTGCTACAGTTTGAGTGAGTAAAAGACTTAGAAGGTGGCTGAAGCAATTTGGCAATTGTATTAGATTTGGATTACACATTTTTCTATGAGATAAAGGTTTATAAGAAATGAGGCTCAAATGGCCAAAATCTTGACAAAATGCTAATAAAATCACAAGGTTCAAGTTCCAAAGCTCATCTTTTTAACGTGCCAGAAATCGACATTAGCTTATTCTCTGCAAACCCCTTTACAAAGATCGAGACTTTTACTTAGTAATCTTGGATAACAAAGATCAAACTTTTTATAACAAATGATGGTAAATTTCTTTTAGCCAGCTTACTCTAGTAAAAGTTAAGGAAATCCTAAGAAACTCTCAGCCTCAATTTGGGGAAAGTTAAGAAAATTGAAGCTCAAGCAGGAAAGTTGTTTTCTTATAAAAAGTGTGTATTAAAGAAGCCAGCTTTGTCAGGGTCAGGGATAACTCGATGAAAAGTGGCTAGACATGAGAAGAGAACCATGCAAAAGACCTTTGGCTATTAGTCATGGTCCGCTGTTTTGACTGTCTTTAGTATAAAGCCTGCCTTAGCTAGAAGGCCAATGCAGCAACAACAACAACACAAAGTTATACATTATTCCCCAATACTGGTGTACTGTGTTGCTCTAAACAATGCAGAAAGTTCACAATTTGGGACAATATAAGTTTCGATATGGGAACGTGTCTGAAGGTTTTTGTCCATAATTTTCAGTTCGCCGAAGTTTACAACCGCAACTGATGTCTATAAGTTTCATTTCCCTTATGAAATCCTGATGCCTTTGATTTAAAAGCACTCTCACACATGGCTTCTTTTGTAGGATAACAGATTGGTTTGGGGGTTTCATGAAGGCAATCCTGTTAGGACTGTTCATCCTTGCATCTGTCGGATTTACAGTCTTCTCTCTAATTTGTGTTAAAGTCATTGCACCATCTATTGGACTTCTTTACGCTACCTCTGCAATTGGTGGACTGTGTCTCAACGGGGCCATTCCGTTGTTCTTTGAGCTCTCCGTGGAAGCAAGTTATCCAGTTGCGGAAGGAATCAATACGTGCTTCATGACATTTTCGAACAATATTTACTGCCTGATTTTCTTGACGTTGCCCATGATACCTGGCGTCGGCACAAAATGGATGAACTGGGCTTTGGTAGGTAGCTGTGTTATTTGCATCCCCCTGATGCTGTTTTTCAAGGAGAAGCACAAAAGGCTGGCAGTTGATGTCAGGACGGGGTGTGATAATTCTAACATAAATGTACCGTCAATTGGCTAATTTAATATATTTCTCATCTTTATTAGAGACTTTTAGCAATTCTAGGACGTTCTAGGCGAAATTTTTTATGTTGTAAACATTATAGTTTCTCCCTCTTCACTGTCTGATGGGAATCTCCTACTTCTTTCAAGCCATATTCCTTATTTTCTCCCTTTTTGAATTTCGTGTGTAACCCGTTTCGTTCTTAATACCTGTCTTCAGAGCCGTCGTTAGAGATGTCATGCTTAGGGAATGCAAACTCTCAATGTACCACTGATGGCCTGCGTTTCTATCCGTTGGATTTTTTTCTAACACACACTTTGTGTTGATAGGTTTTTGTAATGAGTGCTGTTGTTGTTTCTCTCTTCTTTTGTTCTTCCGAGATATTTGATTCAATTTGCCGACTCTCAGTGAAGTTCTTCTGTGATTTGCTGATTTTTGCAAGGAGTGCTGCACCCCCAGCTCGCCGCTATGGCCCCGCCTGCCTTTTCCCCCATTTCTCTAGTATTGTGTTCCTGCTTCCTGTACACTTTTTTTTAAGAATAAAGTTAGTTAGAATACTAAGGCTGAAAATCGCTTATAGTTAAGAGTAATTTAAGAATATTACCAAGCCCAACCTGCATGAAGACTTAGATTTTTTGTTTATTTGAGTGTTTTCAGAAAATAAAAGAGAAGTTTGAGTTTCACTTAACCGGTGTGTGTGTCATGACGCCATATTGCGACTTGGCAGCTGTTCAGGGAGTATCCGTTGCGCGTTTTTTATTATAACAATATGGTCTATACGAGCACTAATGCTCAAACTCGCTGAGATTTAGGAATAATTTAAGAATAACACTGGGTTCAAATTCGACAAATTTTAAGAATATTGAAGCTAAGCAAAGTTACGTATTCCTTTAAAAAAAGACGTGTAGCCTCGAAAATTTTATCACATGTTTCAAAGAAGCTTATTTGCCCATTTGTAGAAATGAGATTGCGAGATATTTCTGAATTTGGCCAAATGAAACAAAACATGTTATGGTCACGCCCTTAAATAGCAGGGAAACGCCCTTTTAAAAACTGTAGAGGTACCTCCGTTCGCGATCGAAGTTGGCAAGTGAAAATCACTGATTTGGGTGTTTGCGGGAAACTTCAATAGTTAAACATATACGGGAGAACTACATAGAATGCGGGAGAGTTAGCGACTGTGGAGAAGTGTGAACACATACTCAATCAACATAGTTTGGAAATAAATTGGTGTATTCCAAGACACCACTTTATCCCTAAATAACCTTTCCAATGGATAGCTCTATCACTCCTAGAAGAGGAGTTTGAGTTGTGCCAAACCTTGATTAGATTTGTTCAGGGACTTCTGCCGATTCCTTTAGGCGTCTCTCACGAAGTGGTTACGCATTCTACTCAGGCATTACTACCCAGTTTGAATCTTCTTCCTTGAATATCCTCCACAGACTTCACATTACCGTGATCCTTTACAGAACCCATAAGTGCCTGAATGAGCGAAATTTCCACTTTTCATCTTCTAAGCTTCTAGCATTGCTGTTCATTAAGTCGTTTAAAATGCCATTCTATCTATCTACAGTACTGAAGATTTTGCATTTCTTTGCTCAGTTATTACTTTCGTATAGGACGTGTTCTCTTACTGTTCCGTCCATTTCCCAGTAGTTTTTCAATTCACATTTGGTCATTTTTGAGCAAAATACCAAGGCTATAGCCTTACTTTTTGGCCAAAAATCGCTCATTTTCATCACTTTTCAATCTGCAATCAAAATCAATCAATTTCAAATTTGGTCATTTTTGAGCAAAATACCAAGGCTATAGCCTTACTTTTTGGCCAAAAATCGCTCATTTTCATCACTTTTCAATCTGCAATCAAAATCAATCAATTTCAAATTTGGTCATTTTTGAGCAAAATACCAAGGCTATAGCCTTACTTTTTGGCCAAAAATCGCTCATTTTCATCACTTTTCAATCTGCAATCAAAATCAATCAATTTCAAATTTGGTCATTTTTGAGCAAAATACCAAGGCTATAGCCTTACTTTTTGGCCAAAAATCGCTCATTTTCATCACTTTTCAATCTGCAATCAAAATCAATCAATTTCAAATTTGGTCATTTTTGAGCAAAATACCAAGGCTATAGCCTTACTTTTTGGCCAAAAATCGCTCATTTTCATCACTTTTCAATCTGCAATCAAAATCAATCAATTTCAAATTTGGTCATTTTTGAGCAAAATACCAAGGCTATAGCCTTACTTTTTGGCCAAAAATCGCTCATTTTCATCACTTTTCAATCTGCAATCAAAATCAATCAATTTCAAATTTGGTCATTTTTGAGCAAAATACCAAGGCTATAGCCTTACTTTTTGGCCAAAAATCGCTCATTTTCATCACTTTTCAATCTGCAATCAAAATCAATCAATTTCAAATTTGGTCATTTTTGAGCAAAATACCAAGGCTATAGCCTTACTTTTTGGCCAAAAATCGCTCATTTTCATCACTTTTCAATCTGCAATCAAAATCAATCAATTTCAAATTTGGTCATTTTTGAGCAAAATACCAAGGCTATAGCCTTACTTTTTGGCCAAAAATCGCTCATTTTCATCACTTTTCAATCTGCAATCAAAATCAATCAATTTCAAATTTGGTCATTTTTGAGCAAAATACCAAGGCTATAGCCTTACTTTTTGGCCAAAAATCGCTCATTTTCATCACTTTTCAATCTGCAATCAAAATCAATCAATTTCAAATTTGGTCATTTTTGAGCAAAATACCAAGGCTATAGCCTTACTTTTTGGCCAAAAATCGCTCATTTTCATCACTTTTCAATCTGCAATCAAAATCAATCAATTTCAAATTTGGTCATGTTTGAGCAAAATACCAAGGCTATAGCCTTACTTTTTGGCCACAAATCGCTCATTTTCATCACTTTTCAATCTGCAATCAAAATCAATCAATTTCAAATTTGGTCATTTTTGAGCAAAATACCAAGGCTATAGCCTTACTTTTTGGCCAAAAATCGCTCATTTTCATCACTTTTCAATCTGCAATCAAAATCAATCAATTTCAAATTTGGTCAGTTTTGAGCAAAATACCAAGGCTATAGCCTTACTTTTTGGCCAAAAATCGCTCATTTTCATCACTTTTCAATCTGCAATCAAAATCAATCAATTTCAAATTTGGTCATTTTTGAGCAAAATACCAAGGCTATAGCCTTACTTTTTGGCCAAAAATCGCTCATTTTCATCACTTTTCAATCTGCAATCAAAATCAATCAATTTCAAATTTGGTCATTTTTGAGCAAAATACCAAGGCTATAGCCTTACTTTTTGGCCAAAAATCGCTCATTTTCATCACTTTTCAATCTGCAATCAAAATCAATCAATTTCAAATTTGGTCATGTTTGAGCAAAATACCAAGGCTATAGCCTTACTTTTTGGCCAAAAATCGCTCATTTTCATCACTTTTCAATCTGCAATCAAAATCAATCAATTTCAAATTTGGTCATTTTTGAGCAAAATACCAAGGCTATAGCCTTACTTTTTGGCCAAAAATCGCTCATTTTCATCACTTTTCAATCTGCAATCAAAATCAATCAATTTCAAATTTGGTCAGTTTTGAGCAAAATACCAAGGCTATAGCCTTACTTTTTGGCCAAAAATCGCTCATTTTCATCACTTTTCAATCTGCAATCAAAATCAATCAATTTCAAATTTGGTCATTTTTGAGCAAAATACCAAGGCTATAGCCTTACTTTTTGGCCAAAAATCGCTCATTTTCATCACTTTTCAATCTGCAATCAAAATCAATCAATTTCAAATTTGGTCATTTTTGAGCAAAATACCAAGGCTATAGCCTTACTTTTTGGCCAAAAATCGCTCATTTTCATCACTTTTCAATCTGCAATCAAAATCAATCAATTTTAAATTTGGTCATGTTTGAGCAAAACACCAAGGCTATAGCCTTACTTTTTGGCCAAAAATCGCTCATTTTCATCACTTTTCAATCTGCAATCAAAATCAATCAATTTCAAATTTGGTCATTTTTGAGCAAAATACCAAGGCTATAGCCTTACTTTTTGGCCAAAAATCGCTCATTTTCATCACTTTTCAATCTGCAATCAAAATCAATCAATTTCAAATTTGGTCATTTTTGAGCAAAATACCAAGGCTATAGCCTTACTTTTTGGCCAAAAATCGCTCATTTTCATCACTTTTCAATCTGCAATCAAAATCAATCAATTTCAAATTTGGTCATTTTTGAGCAAAATACCAAGGCTATAGCCTTACTTTTTGGCCAAAAATCGCTCATTTTCATCACTTTTCAATCTGCAATCAAAATCAATCAATTTCAAATTTGGTCATTTTTGAGCAAACTACCAAGGCTATAGCCTTACTTTTTGGCCAAAAATCGCTCATTTTCATCACTTTTCAATCTGCAATCAAAATCAATCAATTTCAAATTTGGTCATTTTTGAGCAAAATACCAAGGCTATAGCCTTACTTTTTGGCCAAAAATCGCTCATTTTCATCACTTTTCAATCTGCAATCAAAATCAATCAATTTCAAATTTGGTCATTTTTGAGCAAAATACCAAGGCTATAGCCTTACTTTTTGGCCAAAAATCGCTCATTTTCATCACTTTTCAATCTGCAATCAAAATCAATCAATTTCAAATTTGGTCATTTTTGAGCAAAATACCAAGGCTATAGCCTTACTTTTTGGCCAAAAATCGCTCATTTTCATCACTTTTCAATCTGCAATCAAAATCAATCAATTTCAAATTTGGTCATGTTTGAGCAAAATACCAAGGCTATAGCCTTACTTTTTGGCCAAAAATCGCTCATTTTCATCACTTTTCAATCTGCAATCAAAATCAATCAATTTCAAATTTGGTCATTTTTGAGCAAAATACCAAGGCTATAGCCTTACTTTTTGGCCAAAAATCGCTCATTTTCATCACTTTTCAATCTGCAATCAAAATCAATCAATTTCAAATTTGGTCATTTTTGAGCAAAATACCAAGGCTATAGCCTTACTTTTTGGCCAAAAATCGCTCATTTTCATCACTTTTCAATCTGCAATCAAAATCAATCAATTTCAAATTTGGTCATTTTTGAGCAAAATACCAAGGCTATAGCCTTACTTTTTGGCCAAAAATCGCTCATTTTCATCACTTTTCAATCTGCAATCAAAATCAATCAATTTCAAATTTGGTCATTTTTGAGCAAAATACCAAGGCTATAGCCTTACTTTTTGGCCAAAAATCGCTCATTTTCATCACTTTTCAATCTGCAATCAAAATCAATCAATTTCAAATTTGGTCATTTTTGAGCAAAATACCAAGGCTATAGCCTTACTTTTTGGCCAAAAATCGCTCATTTTCATCACTTTTCAATCTGCAATCAAAATCAATCAATTTCAAATTTGGTCATTTTTGAGCAAAATACCAAGGCTATAGCCTTACTTTTTGGCCAAAAATCGCTCATTTTCATCACTTTTCAATCTGCAATCAAAATCAATCAATTTCAAATTTGGTCATTTTTGAGCAAACTACCAAGGCTATAGCCTTACTTTTTGGCCAAAAATCGCTCATTTTCATCACTTTTCAATCTGCAATCAAAATCAATCAATTTCAAATTTGGTCATTTTTGAGCAAAATACCAAGGCTATAGCCTTACTTTTTGGCCAAAAATCGCTCATTTTCATCACTTTTCAATCTGCAATCAAAATCAATCAATTTCAAATTTGGTCATTTTTGAGCAAAATACCAAGGCTATAGCCTTACTTTTTGGCCAAAAATCGCTCATTTTCATCACTTTTCAATCTGCAATCAAAATCAATCAATTTCAAATTTGGTCATTTTTGAGCAAAATACCAAGGCTATAGCCTTACTTTTTGGCCAAAAATCGCTCATTTTCATCACTTTTCAATCTGCAATCAAAATCAATCAATTTCAAATTTGGTCATGTTTGAGCAAAATACCAAGGCTATAGCCTTACTTTTTGGCCAAAAATCGCTCATTTTCATCACTTTTCAATCTGCAATCAAAATCAATCAATTTCAAATTTGGTCATTTTTGAGCAAAATACCAAGGCTATAGCCTTACTTTTTGGCCAAAAATCGCTCATTTTCATCACTTTTCAATCTGCAATCAAAATCAATCAATTTCAAATTTGGTCATTTTTGAGCAAAATACCAAGGCTATAGCCTTACTTTTTGGCCAAAAATCGCTCATTTTCATCACTTTTCAATCTGCAATCAAAATCAATCAATTTCAAATTTGGTCATTTTTGAGCAAAATACCAAGGCTATAGCCTTACTTTTTGGCCAAAAATCGCTCATTTTCATCACTTTTCAATCTGCAATCAAAATCAATCAATTTCAAATTTGGTCATTTTTGAGCAAAATACCAAGGCTATAGCCTTACTTTTTGGCCAAAAATCGCTCATTTTCATCACTTTTCAATCTGCAATCAAAATCAATCAATTTCAAATTTGGTCATTTTTGAGCAAAATACCAAGGCTATAGCCTTACTTTTTGGCCAAAAATCGCTCATTTTCATCACTTTTCAATCTGCAATCAAAATCAATCAATTTCAAATTTGGTCATTTTTGAGCAAAATACCAAGGCTATAGCCTTACTTTTTGGCCAAAAATCGCTCATTTTCATCACTTTTCAATCTGCAATCAAAATCAATCAATTTCAAATTTGGTCATTTTTGAGCAAAATACCAAGGCTATAGCCTTACTTTTTGGCCAAAAATCGCTCATTTTCATCACTTTTCAATCTGCAATCAAAATCAATCAATTTCAAATTTGGTCATTTTTGAGCAAAATACCAAGGCTATAGCCTTACTTTTTGGCCAAAAATCGCTCATTTTCATCACTTTTCAATCTGCAATCAAAATCAATCAATTTCAAATTTGGTCATTTTTGAGCAAAATACCAAGGCTATAGCCTTACTTTTTGGCCAAAAATCGCTCATTTTCATCACTTTTCAATCTGCAATCAAAATCAATCAATTTCAAATTTGGTCATTTTTGAGCAAAATACCAAGGCTATAGCCTTACTTTTTGGCCAAAAATCGCTCATTTTCATCACTTTTCAATCTGCAATCAAAATCAATCAATTTCAAATTTGGTCATTTTTGAGCAAAATACCAAGGCTATAGCCTTACTTTTTGGCCAAAAATCGCTCATTTTCATCACTTTTCAATCTGCAATCAAAATCAATCAATTTCAAATTTGGTCATTTTTGAGCAAAATACCAAGGCTATAGCCTTACTTTTTGGCCAAAAATCGCTCATTTTCATCACTTTTCAATCTGCAATCAAAATCAATCAATTTCAAATTTGGTCATTTTTGAGCAAAATACCAAGGCTATAGCCTTACTTTTTGGCCAAAAATCGCTCATTTTCATCACTTTTCAATCTGCAATCAAAATCAATCAATTTCAAATTTGGTCATTTTTGAGCAAAATACCAAGGCTATAGCCTTACTTTTTGGCCAAAAATCGCTCATTTTCATCACTTTTCAATCTGCAATCAAAATCAATCAATTTCAAATTTGGTCATTTTTGAGCAAAATACCAAGGCTATAGCCTTACTTTTTGGCCAAAAATCGCTCATTTTCATCACTTTTCAATCTGCAATCAAAATCAATCAATTTCAAATTTGGTCATTTTTGAGCAAAATACCAAGGCTATAGCCTTACTTTTTGGCCAAAAATCGCTCATTTTCATCACTTTTCAATCTGCAATCAAAATCAATCAATTTCAAATTTGGTCATTTTTGAGCAAAATACCAAGGCTATAGCCTTACTTTTTGGCCAAAAATCGCTCATTGTCATCACTTTTCAATCTGCAATCAAAATCAATCAATTTCAAATTTGGTCATTTTTGAGCAAATTACCAAGGCTATAGCCTTACTTTTTGGCCAAAAATCGCTCATTTTCATCACTTTTCAATCTGCAATCAAAATCAATCAATTTCAAATTTGGTCATTTTTGAGCAAAATACCAAGGCTATAGCCTTACTTTTTGGCCAAAAATCGCTCATTTTCATCACTTTTCAATCTGCAATCAAAATCAATCAATTTCAAATTTGGTCATTTTTGAGCAAAATACCAAGGCTATAGCCTTACTTTTTGGCCAAAAATCGCTCATTTTCATCACTTTTCAATCTGCAATCAAAATCAATCAATTTCAAATTTGGTCATTTTTGAGCAAAATACCAAGGCTATAGCCTTACTTTTTGGCCAAAAATCGCTCATTTTCATCACTTTTCAATCTGCAATCAAAATCAATCAATTTCAAATTTGGTCATTTTTGAGCAAAATACCAAGGCTATAGCCTTACTTTTTGGCCAAAAATCGCTCATTTTCATCACTTTTCAATCTGCAATCAAAATCAATCAATTTCAAATTTGGTCATTTTTGAGCAAAATACCAAGGCTATAGCCTTACTTTTTGGCCAAAAATCGCTCATTTTCATCACTTTTCAATCTGCAATCAAAATCAATCAATTTCAAATTTGGTCATTTTTGAGCAAAATACCAAGGCTATAGCCTTACTTTTTGGCCAAAAATCGCTCATTTTCATCACTTTTCAATCTGCAATCAAAATCAATCAATTTCAAATTTGGTCATTTTTGAGCAAAATACCAAGGCTATAGCCTTACTTTTTGGCCAAAAATCGCTCATTTTCATCACTTTTCAATCTGCAATCAAAATCAATCAATTTCAAATTTGGTCATTTTTGAGCAAAATACCAAGGCTATAGCCTTACTTTTTGGCCAAAAGTCGCTCATTTTCATCACTTTTCAATCTGCAATCAAAATCAATCAATTTCAAATTTGGTCATTTTTGAGCAAAATACCAAGGCTATAGCCTTACTTTTTGGCCAAAAATCGCTCATTTTCATCACTTTTCAATCTGCAATCAAAATCAATCAATTTCAAATTTGGTCATTTTTGAGCAAAATACCAAGGCTATAGCCTTACTTTTTGGCCAAAAATCGCTCATTTTCATCACTTTTCAATCTGCAATCAAAATCAATCAATTTCAAATTTGGTCATTTTTGAGCAAAATACCAAGGCTATAGCCTTACTTTTTGGCCAAAAATCGCTCATTTTCATCACTTTTCAATCTGCAATCAAAATCAATCAATTTCAAATTTGGTCATTTTTGAGCAAAATACCAAGGCTATAGCCTTACTTTTTGGCCAAAAATCGCTCATTTTCATCACTTTTCAATCTGCAATCAAAATCAATCAATTTCAAATTTGGTCATTTTTGAGCAAAATACCAAGGCTATAGCCTTACTTTTTGGCCAAAAATCGCTCATTTTCATCACTTTTCAATCTGCAATCAAAATCAATCAATTTCAAATTTGGTCATTTTTGAGCAAAATACCAAGGCTATAGCCTTACTTTTTGGCCAAAAATCGCTCATTTTCATCACTTTTCAATCTGCAATCAAAATCAATCAATTTCAAATTTGGTCATTTTTGAGCAAAATACCAAGGCTATAGCCTTACTTTTTGGCCAAAAATCGCTCATTTTCATCACTTTTCAATCTGCAATCAAAATCAATCAATTTCAAATTTGGTCATTTTTGAGCAAAATACCAAGGCTATAGCCTTACTTTTTGGCCAAAAATCGCTCATTTTCATCACTTTTCAATCTGCAATCAAAATCAATCAATTTCAAATTTGGTCATTTTTGAGCAAAATACCAAGGCTATAGCCTTACTTTTTGGCCAAAAATCGCTCATTTTCATCACTTTTCAATCTGCAATCAAAATCAATCAATTTCAAATTTGGTCATTTTTGAGCAAAATACCAAGGCTATAGCCTTACTTTTTGGCCAAAAATCGCTCATTTTCATCACTTTTCAATCTGCAATCAAAATCAATCAATTTCAAATTTGGTCATTTTTGAGCAAAATACCAAGGCTATAGCCTTACTTTTTGGCCAAAAATCGCTCATTTTCATCACTTTTCAATCTGCAATCAAAATCAATCAATTTCAAATTTGGTCATTTTTGAGCAAAATACCAAGGCTATAGCCTTACTTTTTGGCCAAAAATCGCTCATTTTCATCACTTTTCAATCTGCAATCAAAATCAATCAATTTCAAATTTGGTCATTTTTGAGCAAAATACCAAGGCTATAGCCTTACTTTTTGGCCAAAAATCGCTCATTTTCATCACTTTTCAATCTGCAATCAAAATCAATCAATTTCAAATTTGGTCATTTTTGAGCAAAATACCAAGGCTATAGCCTTACTTTTTGGCCAAAAATCGCTCATTTTCATCACTTTTCAATCTGCAATCAAAATCAATCAATTTCAAATTTGGTCATTTTTGAGCAAAATACCAAGGCTATAGCCTTACTTTTTGGCCAAAAATCGCTCATTTTCATCACTTTTCAATCTGCAATCAAAATCAATCAATTTCAAATTTGGTCATTTTTGAGCAAAATACCAAGGCTATAGCCTTACTTTTTGGCCAAAAATCGCTCATTTTCATCACTTTTCAATCTGCAATCAAAATCAATCAATTTCAAATTTGGTCATTTTTGAGCAAAATACCAAGGCTATAGCCTTACTTTTTGGCCAAAAATCGCTCATTTTCATCACTTTTCAATCTGCAATCAAAATCAATCAATTTCAAATTTGGTCATTTTTGAGCAAAATACCAAGGCTATAGCCTTACTTTTTGGCCAAAAATCGCTCATTTTCATCACTTTTCAATCTGCAATCAAAATCAATCAATTTCAAATTTGGTCATTTTTGAGCAAAATACCAAGGCTATAGCCTTACTTTTTGGCCAAAAATCGCTCATTTTCATCACTTTTCAATCTGCAATCAAAATCAATCAATTTCAAATTTGGTCATTTTTGAGCAAAATACCAAGGCTATAGCCTTACTTTTTGGCCAAAAATCGCTCATTTTCATCACTTTTCAATCTGCAATCAAAATCAATCAATTTCAAATTTGGTCATTTTTGAGCAAAATACCAAGGCTATAGCCTTACTTTTTGGCCAAAAATCGCTCATTTTCATCACTTTTCAATCTGCAATCAAAATCAATCAATTTCAAATTTGGTCATTTTTGAGCAAAATACCAAGGCTATAGCCTTACTTTTTGGCCAAAAATCGCTCATTTTCATCACTTTTCAATCTGCAATCAAAATCAATCAATTTCAAATTTGGTCATTTTTGAGCAAAATACCAAGGCTATAGCCTTACTTTTTGGCCAAAAATCGCTCATTTTCATCACTTTTCAATCTGCAATCAAAATCAATCAATTTCAAATTTGGTCATTTTTGAGCAAAATACCAAGGCTATAGCCTTACTTTTTGGCCAAAAATCGCTCATTTTCATCACTTTTCAATCTGCAATCAAAATCAATCAATTTCAAATTTGGTCATTTTTGAGCAAAATACCAAGGCTATAGCCTTACTTTTTGGCCAAAAATCGCTCATTTTCATCACTTTTCAATCTGCAATCAAAATCAATCAATTTCAAATTTGGTCATTTTTGAGCAAAATACCAAGGCTATAGCCTTACTTTTTGGCCAAAAATCGCTCATTTTCATCACTTTTCAATCTGCAATCAAAATCAATCAATTTCAAATTTGGTCATTTTTGAGCAAAATACCAAGGCTATAGCCTTACTTTTTGGCCAAAAATCGCTCATTTTCATCACTTTTCAATCTGCAATCAAAATCAATCAATTTCAAATTTGGTCATTTTTGAGCAAAATACCAAGGCTATAGCCTTACTTTTTGGCCAAAAATCGCTCATTTTCATCACTTTTCAATCTGCAATCAAAATCAATCAATTTCAAATTTGGTCATTTTTGAGCAAAATACCAAGGCTATAGCCTTACTTTTTGGCCAAAAATCGCTCATTTTCATCACTTTTCAATCTGCAATCAAAATCAATCAATTTCAAATTTGGTCATTTTTGAGCAAAATACCAAGGCTATAGCCTTACTTTTTGGCCAAAAATCGCTCATTTTCATCACTTTTCAATCTGCAATCAAAATCAATCAATTTCAAATTTGGTCATTTTTGAGCAAAATACCAAGGCTATAGCCTTACTTTTTGGCCAAAAATCGCTCATTTTCATCACTTTTCAATCTGCAATCAAAATCAATCAATTTCAAATTTGGTCATTTTTGAGCAAAATACCAAGGCTATAGCCTTACTTTTTGGCCAGAAATCGCTCATTTTCATCACTTTTCAATCTGCAATCAAAATCAATCAATTTCAAATTTGGTCATTTTTGAGCAAAATACCAAGGCTATAGCCTTACTTTTTGGCCAAAAATCGCTCATTTTCATCACTTTTCAATCTGCAATCAAAATCAATCAATTTCAAATTTGGTCATTTTTGAGCAAAATACCAAGGCTATAGCCTTACTTTTTGGCCAAAAATCGCTCATTTTCATCACTTTTCAATCTGCAATCAAAATCAATCAATTTCAAATTTGGTCATTTTTGAGCAAAATACCAAGGCTATAGCCTTACTTTTTGGCCAAAAATCGCTCATTTTCATCACTTTTCAATCTGCAATCAAAATCAATCAATTTCAAATTTGGTCATTTTTGAGCAAAATACCAAGGCTATAGCCTTACTTTTTGGCCAAAAATCGCTCATTTTCATCACTTTTCAATCTGCAATCAAAATCAATCAATTTCAAATTTGGTCATTTTTGAGCAAAATACCAAGGCTATAGCCTTACTTTTTGGCCAAAAATCGCTCATTTTCATCACTTTTCAATCTGCAATCAAAATCAATCAATTTCAAATTTGGTCATTTTTGAGCAAAATACCAAGGCTATAGCCTTACTTTTTGGCCAAAAATCGCTCATTTTCATCACTTTTCAATCTGCAATCAAAATCAATCAATTTCAAATTTGGTCATTTTTGAGCAAAATACCAAGGCTATAGCCTTACTTTTTGGCCAAAAATCGCTCATTTTCATCACTTTTCAATCTGCAATCAAAATCAATCAATTTCAAATTTGGTCATTTTTGAGCAAAATACCAAGGCTATAGCCTTACTTTTTGGCCAAAAATCGCTCATTTTCATCACTTTTCAATCTGCAATCAAAATCAATCAATTTCAAATTTGGTCATTTTTGAGCAAAATACCAAGGCTATAGCCTTACTTTTTGGCCAAAAATCGCTCATTTTCATCACTTTTCAATCTGCAATCAAAATCAATCAATTTCAAATTTGGTCATTTTTGAGCAAAATACCAAGGCTATAGCCTTACTTTTTGGCCAAAAATCGCTCATTTTCATCACTTTTCAATCTGCAATCAAAATCAATCAATTTCAAATTTGGTCATTTTTGAGCAAAATACCAAGGCTATAGCCTTACTTTTTGGCCAAAAATCGCTCATTTTCATCACTTTTCAATCTGCAATCAAAATCAATCAATTTCAAATTTGGTCATTTTTGAGCAAAATACCAAGGCTATAGCCTTACTTTTTGGCCAAAAATCGCTCATTTTCATCACTTTTCAATCTGCAATCAAAATCAATCAATTTCAAATTTGGTCATTTTTGAGCAAAATACCAAGGCTATAGCCTTACTTTTTGGCCAAAAATCGCTCATTTTCATCACTTTTCAATCTGCAATCAAAATCAATCAATTTCAAATTTGGTCATTTTTGAGCAAAATACCAAGGCTATAGCCTTACTTTTTGGCCAAAAATCGCTCATTTTCATCACTTTTCAATCTGCAATCAAAATCAATCAATTTCAAATTTGGTCATTTTTGAGCAAAATACCAAGGCTATAGCCTTACTTTTTGGCCAAAAATCGCTCATTTTCATCACTTTTCAATCTGCAATCAAAATCAATCAATTTCAAATTTGGTCATTTTTGAGCAAAATACCAAGGCTATAGCCTTACTTTTTGGCCAAAAATCGCTCATTTTCATCACTTTTCAATCTGCAATCAAAATCAATCAATTTCAAATTTGGTCATTTTTGAGCAAAATACCAAGGCTATAGCCTTACTTTTTGGCCAAAAATCGCTCATTTTCATCACTTTTCAATCTGCAATCAAAATCAATCAATTTCAAATTTGGTCATTTTTGAGCAAAATACCAAGGCTATAGCCTTACTTTTTGGCCAAAAATCGCTCATTTTCATCACTTTTCAATCTGCAATCAAAATCAATCAATTTCAAATTTGGTCATTTTTGAGCAAAATACCAAGGCTATAGCCTTACTTTTTGGCCAAAAATCGCTCATTTTCATCACTTTTCAATCTGCAATCAAAATCAATCAATTTCAAATTTGGTCATTTTTGAGCAAAATACCAAGGCTATAGCCTTACTTTTTGGCCAGAAATCGCTCATTTTCATCACTTTTCAATCTGCAATCAAAATCAATCAATTTCAAATTTGGTCATTTTTGAGCAAAATACCAAGGCTATAGCCTTACTTTTTGGCCAAAAATCGCTCATTTTCATCACTTTTCAATCTGCAATCAAAATCAATCAATTTCAAATTTGGTCATTTTTGAGCAAAATACCAAGGCTATAGCCTTACTTTTTGGCCAAAAATCGCTCATTTTCATCACTTTTCAATCTGCAATCAAAATCAATCAATTTCAAATTTGGTCATTTTTGAGCACAATACCAAGGCTATAGCCTTACTTTTTGGCCAAAAATCGCTCATTTTCATCACTTTTCAATCTGCAATCAAAATCAATCAATTTCAAATTTGGTCATTTTTGAGCAAAATACCAAGGCTATAGCCTACTTTTTGGCCAAAAATCGCTCATTTTCATCACTTTTCAATCTGCAATCAAAATCAATCAATTTCAAATTTGGTCATTTTTGAGCAAAATACCAAGGCTATAGCCTTACTCTTTGGCCAAAAATCGCTCATTTTCATCACTTTTCAATCTGCAATCAAAATCAATCAATTTCAAATTTGGTCATTTTTGAGCAAAATACCAAGGCTATAGCCTTACTGTTTGGCCAGAAATCGCTCATTTTCATCACTTTTCAATCTGCAATCAAAATCAATCAATTTCAAATTTGGTCATTTTTGAGCAAAATACCAAGGCTATAGCCTTACTTTTTGGCCAAAAATCGCTCATTTTCATCACTTTTCAATCTGCAATCAAAATCAATCAATTTCAAATTTGGTCATTTTTGAGCAAAATACCAAGGCTATAGCCTTACTTTTTGGCCAAAAATCGCTCATTTTCATCACTTTTCAATCTGCAATCAAAATCAATCAATTTCAAATTTGGTCATTTTTGAGCAAAATACCAAGGCTATAGCCTTACTTTTTGGCCAAAAATCGCTCATTTTCATCACTTTTCAATCTGCAATCAAACTCAATCAATTTCAAATTTGGTCATTTTTGAGCAAAATACCAAGGCTATAGCCTTACTGTTTGGCCAAAAATCGCTCATTTTCATCACTTTTCAATCTGCAATCAAACTCAATCAATTTCAAATTTGGTCATTTTTGAGCAAAATACCAAGGCTATAGCCTTACTTTTTGGCCAAAAATCGCTCATTTTCATCACTTTTCAATCTGCAATCAAAATCAATCAATTTCAAATTTGGTCATTTTTGAGCAAAATACCAAGGCTATAGCCTTACTTTTTGGCCAAAAATCGCTCATTTTCATCACTTTTCAATCTGCAATCAAAATCAATCAATGTCAAATTTGGTCATTTTTCAGCAAAATACCAAGGCTATAGCCTTACTTTTTGGCCAAAAATCGCTCATTTTCATCACTTTTCAATCTGCAATCAAAATCAATCAATTTCAAATTTGGTCATTTTTGAGCAAAATACCAAGGCTATAGCCTTACTTTTTGGCCAAAAATCGCTCATTTTCATCACTTTTCAATCTGCAATCAAAATCAATCAATTTCAAATTTGGTCATTTTTGAGCAAAATACCAAGGCTATAGCCTTACTTTTTGGCCAAAAATCGCTCATTTTCATCACTTTTCAATCTGCAATCAAAATCAATCAATTTCAAATTTGGTCATTTTTGAGCAAAATACCAAGGCTATA
>OZ025280.1:3696172-3821842 GCA_964019165.1 Mastigias papua | reverse complement strand
TTGAACGTGCGCTAAGTATCCCGGGAACCAAGTACTTCAGGACTCTTGTGCCAGCCAAGAGGTGAGAGGTAAGCCTTAGGAGTAGAAAGCGAAAACGCCGGTTTTTGGTTTAGATCTGTATTCCAAAGACATTGGCTCTATACAAAGAAAAACATCGAACATTCTTGGAACAATTAGAGGATATTCCAACTGAGCTAGAAGTAAGGATATACCGTTAAATAAATGCGTCCAGGATACAAGCCTAGTCCCGTGTAACAGTATTTGGGATTCTTAATGGAAAAGACGATATACGAAACAGAAAGATCGCTGATCCTCGTGGATGAATACGGGGCACATTAGCAGGAATCAAGAGCCCATATAAACAAGCATAATTAAGAATGAAGCCCGATTACTGATAAGAACCAGATAATATTTGCAGAGATAACGATGTTATTAGCAGTTTGATAACTTTGGACACAAATATTCTCAATATTGCTCTTACTTCAAGAGTGAAATATGGTAAATTATCAATAAACTGTATGGAGTACAAAGTTTCTATGACATTCGGTTGGGCTATATTGAGAATCAAGCAACAAATACTGATGGTTCTCAGCAAAGTAACTAGACTCGTTTGCCAAAACAAGCGAGTAATTGCTTTGGTGAAAATTCTCGTCTGAGACTGAGTTCTCATCGTGTCTCAGCGTTTCTAAAGTGTGTTCGTATAAAAGAAAGGAACTAGTATCTGGAACCTAGTATAATAACATGCATTCCAAGAAAATATTCAACCTTGTCAAAGAGTTCCAAGAAAAAAGGGAATTCTCGGGTAGGTATCAAAATTTGGCTTGAGTAAGACCCCGTTTATATGGTAATAATTTGACCCATTTGAATCCAATGTTTTCATACCGTATTGGCATTCGGTCTACATGATGACGACGATGAACACAGTAGGGCTTCAATAAACTTATGAATATGGTACGAAGTGAATACGTTATCGTATGAACATCTGATATGATTTTGTACCGAATAGATACCGAGGCTGTTCTTCCTTATTTCTGCCGGTCTCATGATCGATCCGGTATGAAATCGAATCGGATCGAGGTGTTCAGACGATAAAGTATCCATTTCATACCATACTCACAAGCGTATTGAACTCATACCGTAGCTAACATCGTCTTCGTGTGTACGGCAGCCTAAAACATACCGGGTTCATTTGAATTCGATATCGTGTGAACGGTGTCTAAAACTGCACGGAAATAACCTGCATAAGTATCTTCGGCGGTTATCACAGGTTCAAGCTAAAGATAATGAGAAGTTAATTTTCAATCAACGAACTTGAAGTTCAAAACTCCTGCTAATGGGCAACACATCCAATCATTCCGAGGCCAGCAACTCTACAGCCGGTGCCCCTCTCGTTTCTAAGTATTGCTACGCTACTCATGTCATTGCTGAAAAAATACGTTGTGGGAACAATGGTAAATTTAAATTACATTAAAGCGCTATGATATCGATCACTATCACTAATCGCAATTACTAATCGCAATCACTAATCACATGAGAAATAACTTTTTTCGTTAACAATTGGTTTCGTTTTTAACAAAGATCACACGATCTCGAGCAGTATATAAATAATGCTATCTAAAAATCTGGCACATCAGACTTGCTGTCTAAAATTACGCGAGAACATCGGGGCAGGAGCGCAGAGTGCACGCGGAAGTTAAGTATATGAGGCACTACGATGAGGAATGTAAAATAAGAGAGAGAGAGAGAAAGAGCGCAACTCGTTTTAGAATGCTATGGTTATGGTTTTACGTGTTGGAAAGGATTCGGATGATCATGACGATCACGAAGATCTTGATCGAAGGGATAGAACCTTGCTCTGTTCCAGCGTTCCTGATCTTTGCGCTCGTCAGGGTCGTTCGTGCATGTTTACACAAAATAGTTGGGATCGCTGGAGTCGTTCATAAAGATTAAAATGACCATATCGATTATATGAGAACGAGGCTTTAGTTCAAAAGTATAGGTGTGCTAGAGATTTGCATCTAAGGCTACATTCACCAGTGCGTGTTGCTGAAATTACTATGACAAGAACCATACCATCACATGAGAGCTCAAAATCTGCAAGGCAATGGTTCATACTTACACAAATGCTAATGGGGAGAATTCATGACCTATTCTTTTCTGGGCGAAATTTGGCGACCTATGAGGGGAGAATTTTGGGAATTTACGTCAACGAATCATCCTACTCTGGTCTTCTGCCTTCCTGATAATTTACAATCATGACAAACTTAGTCTTCTTTATCAATTCAAACGATAACCTGAATTAGGAACTAATATTCACAAGCTCGATTCGTGCTCTTTGCTATTCGTAACAACTACCAAGGATAAACACTATCCTAATATAAAATCAATGATAAATACACGAACGGAATAATCACTTGACGTGCGAAAGTTCAAGGTCCCACTGCTAACCATGCGTCAGCGTGCAGGACACGATATCCCAAAACTAGCTCTCAGCAACTCTAAACAGGCCCGTCAAGGACCTGCACGGGGCCCGGGGCAGATGGGCAACAAGGGACCCCTGGTGACATCATTACGAAATTATAAAGTCACCAAATATAATTTCATAGCTTTTAGGGACCCCTCTCAGGCTCGAGTTCCCCCTTGCCCCTCTAAGCGGACCGGAATCTAAATAAAATGGTCATAGATAAATTAATATCTTAAAGTGCCGACGACCAATTGTCGTCAAGTACAACCATTGCCGGCAATTACTGTCAGGACTTTAGGGGGAAAGGAACATCACGAGAAGTAAGCGTTACGTAAGAGCCGCAATAAATTCTTCTCTTTCCGCCGCACACAGACTCATGGTTAACAGGGATGTTTAATGACCAACCAGTAACAAGCATATTTCATAGGCGTTAATTTCTTGCAGCTCTTATTTCTGGAAGATAGTACTGTCACAGAATCTCGGGCGCGCAATAAGGAATTTTTGAGGGGCAGGGGTCTAAACAACAAAAAGGGTACACTAAACAGTGCCTGAAGAGAATGTATCTTGAAATAATGACAGTCAGATCTAGAAACAAACGAAATCGTACGGGAAGTCTCAGGATTTCGTTACTTTCATTTGTAGCAAAGTTATTAAGCAGGTCTATTTAACAAAAATACACTAAAAAGTTTCAAACTTTTTTCTTTTTTGAGGAAAAGGGCAGGGATCTAGACCCCCGGACCCACCCATAGTTGCGCGCCTGAATCTGTGGTGCTGTCGCCTGCAAAGCATGCTGGTTCTTGGTGTCAGTCTTTAGCCTTAACCAGGAATACATACTACGGTAATTTTCAAGATAATTTAATATTGTGTGAACGCTTCCTATAATACACTATTTACATACCGGTAAGAGTAACAATCACTCTCAAAATAAGGCCCAACACTTAACATTAACAACTGAAAAGGAGATAATTAGTGGGCTAAACAACGCTAAAATGCTTAATTGATTGCCGAAAACTAAGCTCTAATTTGCTTACTTGCACAGCTAAATTTTAAAACAGAGAAATCTAGGCTAAATAATCTGCATTCTGACTACAGTAGTGAGTCTACATCGAGTTATACGAAATTTCACCGTTGCAAGTAGGGCAAACTTTGATGACAAAGCTAAGGTTTCCTGCTAGACCTACTCAATACGTTGACATAATTTTGTTGCTTTATAACGTTTAAATACCACACAGTTCTCAACAGTTGACCATAGATTCCATGTGCATTTGGATATGAATCCAACTGAGTCATGACGCTAAAGTGCTATTCAAAACCCAAGCTACCTAAACTCACGCCAAATCAGTTGATAAATAAGAGCAGGCTAATTTTTATAGACGATGATTAACACCGTCAAATTCTGATTGCGAATTTAAGTGCTCCACAACTGAGAAGGATTTTTTGAGAATCAGCAATCTAGAAAGGCGGCCTAAGTGCACCTCTGATATGCAATGATAAAGTGAAAGTGTGTTTCACCCAAGTTCATAACGTACCCACTCCTGGCAATTGAGCCAAGGCGCAGCTAATAATCAAAAACATAACAGCAAAGCAAGTACATCGATATTTTCTGCACATAAATCTAGAAAGCTACGGAGTTAAGACCATTGTGTTTGAAGTGAGAGACTGACTTTCAACCAAGCAGCCATTCGCTGATAGGAGTCATATAGCTGTGTGCTGTGAGTAAAACTTTGATAAACTCTACTTCCTTTCAAGAAGTCACTAAGATTGCAGTGCTACAAAGACCGTATTTCTACACTATGCCAATATACTTAGTGTTCAAAATTCAAAACAACAGGCGTTGTACTCTAGGGTGTGCACTATGGTGTTCTACAAAGTCAACGTTGGCTGTAATTCGAGCGGCCTGGGCGTAAAACGTAACAGCATGCGATAGAACTCGCAAAAAACATACTCCAACACGAAACAATCTCAAAGACAAAGATATATTTATATGTATACATATATATAGATAAGTTAAATTAGCGATAAGTATTTGATTATACAAATCTTAATTAAAATTGAAAGCCTACAAATTGTTGAATTGGGAATAAAACACTCGTTTAACATGCCAATCAAAATACAATTAAGCAACTCCATTGAAGAACATTAAAACATAAAATCTGCCATTAAAATTACCTGAATGCAAAAACAAGACAAAAGTCGAACTGAATTTTTACCTGACACATAATATACGGACTGCAAAACTAGGATGCGATAATTCTATCTTCACTATACCATTTTACAGTCTATGTGGCCCATAGTATGTATACGCCAAGTACGCACTCGATGGGTCTACTGGCTGGTAGCTTGCATGACCAAGCACTGAGCCTGGATACCCTAAATGGTGGACACGTCGCTGCGGAGAAAGTGGTGCTGTTGAATAAGGTGATGTGTGTATCTGGCCATGCCTTCCTAGTCTCATTATACCACTGTCTGAAGGACATGTATGGGTCTGTGTGAGGCCATTGATTGTCGGAGTCATGAGGAAACCGTTCTGGGTTTCATTCGCTTGTGAGTTCTGTACAGTTTGTTGTATGTGTGGGTAAATCACAGAATTCTGAGGATACGTGCTTGAGCCTGGAGACAGAAAACATGGATGAAGTAGTTGCACGCGTGATGGTGACGTTGTTGCTGTAGTGACAACTGCACAAACCGGGCTAAAAGCTGTTTGGCTTGATGGCAGTTGTGGAACAAGACCGCTGACTCCTTGCCTACGAAATGGATAAATGCTACTTGTCTGTGCTACGTGACTAGGGGAATTTAGGGATGGGTCTGGAGTTCCCTGTTCCATTCTTGCGACTGCCACAGGTACATGCAAATAGCAGAGGTTCGTTGGCACGTCTCCAACTGCAGTCTGCGACTGCTGGCAACAATGGCGGTGGTTTCCTGGGCTTGATTTCTGCATCAATGACGAAATACTGTGCTGCATAAGAGATTTCTGAGGTGAACCATATTGGTCCTGCTGTTGGGTATAATGTTGCAGACTAGAAGATACATCAGTGGGATAGACTGGGCTGGGTGTCGCTACTGTCTGCAAGCTTGAGGTGTTTGCCTCAATTGGGCTTGGTGCTTCGACTTTGGTACGGGATGCTGGTATGAGACTGTAGTTGCCAGCTTGCTCATCTCTTTCACCTTCGTCACTAGAACTTGATATGGTTATTACACTTCTATGTGGGCTAGGGGTATCTGCCACGTAAATGGGAGACCTTTCCACAGACTGCGGCATTTCTACCTTTGGTGCTAGTAGCGCTTTTGCCGATTTCACTTCATTATTGGCACACGGTGAAATTTGACTTCTTGGTACATGCAACTGCCAAGGGGGCACCGTAAAGGTGTTCCACATACTCCAATGACCAGGGGCACAAACTGGCCCTAAATGGGGCTTCAATGTGTTACTGTTGTCGGTAGGCCGTCCCCAACAATGGCTGAGTCTTTGGGGACTATGACTGAGGTGCTGTAAAAAGAGAGGCGAGTTCTTTAACTCAGTCATACCATTCAGAGTAGATGAGACTTTATGCGGAGTCATTCACTGTTAGAAAAATGCTTGGGGGGACAAAACAGTTGCCTCCACCAAGATCCCTATTGCTTCAACACAAATATGGCAGCTAACGCCCGTAAAAGGATTGAGGCTCGGAGAAAAATTCGCCCGCGCCCTGCACATTCACCAGCTTCAAATTCGGTTCAAAAACACCGATTTGCTCTGGTCTTGCTTTAGGTCAGAGAGAAAGCTGAAATGCCCCAATATTCAATGCACTCAGATTTGCCCTGTGATGTCACTGCTGACTCAACACTCAAAAGAAAGCCACCAAAGTGAAGATGCGCACGACATCAATTGCGATCCTATGAGATTCCGACTAGAAGAAAACCGCAAAAATTTCCAACACATAGTTCCCATGCCCAATAAGTGGCGGATGGAACCTCATTTAGAAATGATGAGATCTGCACGTTTTGCTTGAGAACTTCAAAAACTCACTAATTAAACATTATTCAAGCCGATGCGGAGAGCTCCTAGGAGAGAACTAATTCCAAAAACTTGGGCTAGACTTACAATTATCTGACATACCAGAATAAATATGGTAAAAAGGTTTCCTTCATTGGCCTTAATTACTTCCTTCTACAGTGACAAAGATAACTGCTTCAGGACGCTGACTGACATGTTTCACGTGTACGAGACTTCACAAATAACCGTGGTTGAATTTGAAAAGATTGACAATGAACAACCGAAAACAAGAGGCCTGTAGCTGTGCGCGTGAACACTGAAGGAAGTATCCCTCATTCCATAACTATTCAACTTTAACTTCCAGTAAAAATCTGGGCTATATACCAACAAGATCTAGTGAAATCTAAAACTCTGATACACCGAATTCAGGTACTAGAAGAAAGTGATAAAACAACAGACAAATCGCGCCATAAAGTGAGGATACTCCATCCACAAATTTCAAGGTCTCTTTTTCAAGCAGAAAACAGTACTGTTGCTTTTACCTTAGCCAATCGCCCAAAAATGCAAGCTATCATGTATGATGGAGATCCAAAAAATGAGATGAAAAATACGCATAGCGGACCATGCTAATGAGCCAAGGGAGGAATGCAGAAGAAAGTGGAAACTTACCGAATTCGGACTTGGCTCAGCTGACATGTAGCCGACATCCTCAGCAACCGACCTCCAAGATACTGGAGGTATGGGGATGGTTGATGGTGGTGGAGGCTGATGCGAAGTTCTACAAAAGAACGTAGCTTATAATCTGATACATTTTATTCAATTACAAGGCGAACAGTCTGCACAAAGGTAGAACCAAGTGGTAGAAAAGTAATAGAACCAAACGTTTGAGAAGTACTAGAGTCAGGTGCTTGAAATGGAAAGGGAACATAACATCACTTTAAAGGCTATTGAATCTCAATAATCATAGTAAGAGCAAAGTTAAGGGAAGAAAAATACATTAAAATGCAAAAAAAAACTACAATTTACATTAATAGACTACTGCAACAACATATACATATACATATACATATACATATACATATAAATATAAATATAAATATAAATATAAATATACATATACATATACATATACATATAAATATACATATACATATACATATAAATATACATATACATATACATATAAATATACATATACATATAAATCTGTTGGTACTACAGAACTTCACTATAGCACGAAAAAGCGGAAACATTCTTTTGGCATACTGAAAGCTTTTTTCGTCCGACACTCGTCAGAGTATGAAACGTCGGATAACGACCGAAAGGTGAACCGAAATATATAGCCAGATGCGGGTGCACGTGATATGATGAATAATGCGTCTATTTGGCCCTATGATTGGCCAATTAGCACCTATTCACCATTGTTTACTTGAAGAGTCCAAGTGAAAAAACGAACTCTTTTTGTTTACACAAGACTGGGTTTTGAGTCTTGATGTAAACCGATTCCAAAACACCTAAATGAAAGGACGATCTTGCTTGCCCAATGATCCGAAAATTATCGTCTGTATATGTTTTGGCGCATTCTGGATTTGTTAGAAGATGTTGTCCTATGGCCGAATCACTTTTCATTTTAGAATTAGAGTTTTTACATGTACGAGGCGGCTGTTCTCTTGTTGTAGTGTTTTTCGTCCTGATGCTCGTGGGTACATGTTGTTTTATTCTATCTGCTAACCTCTGCGTAGTGCGCCCTACGTACCGAGCTTCACATCGGCACGAAAATTCGTAAACTACACAACTTTTTTGGGTGGTAGGAACGCTATCTTTTTTAGCAGATGGTAGCATGATAAAACAACAACATGTACCCACGAGCATCAGGACGAAAAACACTACAACAAGAGAACAGCCGCCTCGTACATGTAAAAACTCTAATTCTAAAATGAAAAGTGATTCGGCCATAGGACAACATCTTCTAACAAATCCAGAATGCGCCAAAACATATACAGACGATAATTTTCGGATCATTGGGCAAGCAAGATCGTCCTTTCATTTAGGTGTTTTGGAATCGGTTTACATCAAGACTCAAAACCCAGTCTTGTGTAAACAAAAAGAGTTCGTTTTTTCACTTGGACTCTTCAAGTAAACAATGGTGAATAGGTGCTAATTGGCCAATCATAGGGCCAAATAGACGCATTATTCATCATATCACGTGCACCCGCATCTGGCTATATATTTCGGTTCACCTTTCGGTCGTTATCCAACGTTTCATACTCTGATGAGTGTCGGACGAAAAAAGCTTTCAGTATGCCAAAAGAATGTTTCCGCTTTTTCGTGCTATAGTGATATACATATAAATATACATATACATATATTACATATACACATACATATACATATACATATACATATACATATACATATACATATACATATACATATACATATACATATACATATACATATACAAATACATATACATATATTACATATACATATACATATACATATACATATACATATACATATACATATACATATACATATACATATACATATACAAATACATATACATATATTACATATACATATACATATACATATACATATACATATACATATACATATACATATACATATACATATACATATACATATATTACATATACATATATTACATATACATATACATATACATATACATATACATATACATATACATATACATATACATATACATATACATATACATATACATATACATATACATATACATATACATATACATATACATATACATATACATATACATATAAATATAAATATACATATACATATATTACATATACATATATTACATATACATATACATATACATATACAAATACATATACATATATTACATATATATATATTACATATACATATACATATACATATACATATACATATACATATACATATACATATACATATACATATACATATACATATACATATACATATACATATACATATATTACATATACATAATATACATATACATATACATATACATATACATATACATATACATATACATATACATATACATATACATATACATATAAATATAAATATACATATACATATACAAATACATATACATATATTACATATTACATATACATATACATATACATATACATATACATATACATATACATATACATATACATATACATATACATATACATATACATATAAATATATACATATATATATATATATACATATACATATACATAAACATATACATATATATATACATATACATATTCATATACATATACATATTCATATACATATACATATATTACATATTCCAAATACTAAGTATACGCAATATTAATGTCCTGCCTTAGGTAATGCTACAAGAAACTTTTAAACAATAAACTCTGTAACTATTTGTACTCATTTTGTTAACCGACATATGAAAATTATTTTATTGAAAAATAAATACCTGAACAAAGTATCTTTTGTCGAAGCTTGAAATCCCGTGCCAAGATGAGTTCCTGATAATAAGTTTGGCTAGACAGGAAACACATGAGCTTTTTATGAATGAGATCGTGACTTAAAGTGTGGACTTTAAGTGTAGGACAGTGATCAAAACAACAGGCAGTAGTACACAAATTTGCCTTCTGGCATGTCAAAAGAAACGAGTATCTCACGAAACAGTGAACACATGGCAAAGACAAAAGATCACTGTGTACGATTCTATTGATCTAAATTAGAAAAGAAGGTAGTCGGCCGTCTGCATGATATGCAGGCGCAGTAATGAACATGCAAGCAAAGGAGAATGCAAAATTGTCAAAAGCATCCGCTATCCTGTTTCAGAGTTTCCAGCTTGGATTTTTCAAATATCCAAGTCGTTGACATTGATTTTTATTTCTTTATTTTTCTAAATAGATTATATTGTGCTGCTTTTTAACATATCCTTCTAAGTTCCAAGCAGGTCCTTCATAGATAACAGTAAGGTTGTCTTACTGAAGAAGCAAACCTGTTGAAATATGATGATGATTATCTTTAGTAAGTCTGGAAATGTTTGGTTCCAAAAACATCGTTCGGGTTTCAAACTAAGCTTTTGGCCTAATGTTGGATTTATCACAGAAAGTTCACATTTCTTAACATTTTGCTTGAAAGCAAGCTCAATATCCAAATACAAAGCAACCTCGGTTTGGTACAAGTTTACTAATCCAATTGTTCTATAGCCTTATCTTGAAATTTTGGTGTCCAGAAATTTCTGTTTTTTTCTCTATCGACCTACTAACCTAAAACCACAAATACAATTTAAACTAAGCCGATCAAAGTAGGAAGATACACTTCGTCATGGATTTTCCAATTTGACCGTAACACACAGTACCAATTAGAATAAATTGCAAAAATAGATACAAACATACACAGAGCAAAATACAAGAGAAGCTGCTGCACTTCAACACCGAAAAATAGATACACAGTCGTTTCGTGTTTGCAATAAAGAGGATTGTTTCTTTATAATAATTATATTTGTATTTACATCTAAATCGCAATCTCCAAAGAGGACAAGATTACAAAGCAACTTGGAGTTCATGTCAGATACGCTTAAATCAGTAATATTTTCGAGTTTATGGCTTGGCAATCTTCTCTGATAATACAATTTCAAAGCGGTCAGAGCAGAACTAACCTGAATCAAATGTTGGTGAGTAGTTGGGAATAATACCTCCGTTCCATGTCTATCTGATGATGTCAAAGAAGGTATGGTGATAGCGCCGCCGGCTTTTCTCTGCGCCAAAGTCTGCGATTTGTAATAGGCAATCATATCCATAGCATGAACCGAAGACTGCACACTACGACGAAGAGATAGCAATGTTAAGATATATTTCAAATACATCATATAGAAATTTCTAGCTTTATTGCGTCTTTTCAAAACTGCAAACTTTAAATCTTTAACTTTGTATGGTTTTAGCATATTAAGCATGTCTAGGATTTCATATATTTTATACGTATTTGCACATTTTTGATAAGAATACACTTTTTAATATAAGAAACAAACTTTCTCCCTTCAGCCTGGATGTTTCTTAATATTTTGTCAAATCCAGCCTTAAATGCCGCTTAAGTGTCTCTTAAAATTCTTGAAACTTCCTATAGCAGCAAGGCAACTATGAGGTGGGAAATTGAAGTTCTAGTTAAAAACATTTGAGAGATAGATGTTGTCTGTATTTTGCTTCCTGTTCAATTAAAACTTCTCTCGCAAAAACAGGTTTTCCAACTTTACTTTTGAAACTCAGCCTGTCTGCGTTTCTTAATTGTTTCATAATATTTGACTGACTTGAGCTTCATGTTTCTTATATACTTCTTTCTTATAAAATAAAGCGTGTACCTAATTTTCACTGAGCTGAAGCTTGATATTGAACTATTCTTAACATTCTGCGATCTTCGACATAAGATCATCCTTAAATTATTCTTAAATTTCGAAGATATTGCGTAATAATACTCGTATGAAATATATTTATTCTTATACTAACAAGTGTGAATAACACTTCCCAAAGAGTCTCTGTGTCGCATCATAGCATAATGATTCACAGACCCAATGAGTGACACTCACAGTTTGCTGTTTTGTCTAAAGTAAACTCACATAGCCAGAAAGTCTAACGCTTGATGAAGCTTAAGCCTTGCATTATTTTTAAATTTCAGTGATTTTGAGCCCTAATATTCGTATAGACTATATTCTTATTACAAGTGTGTATTTAGGAATCTTCTCTCGTTGAAAATGTACGTATTTCAGTGGGGAGGTCTTTATAAATAAGCATCGTAACTGAATGGTGGTCCTTCTTAAATATCTGAAATATGAACTATCTATTAACCTAAAAAGGGACACGACCACCGCTGACAACACAATAACCAGTATCGCTGTCACTAGTGCCTTTACCACAATCATTACCCCCATCACAGTGATCACACCGTCATACAATAATTAAGACTTACTTTCTACAATATACGAATTGCGACATATGAGTGAAAGTGAAGAACGGGTGTCTCAGCATATCTCCTGGCTTTATTCGCCGGCTAGGGTCCAAGTCAAGCATTTTCTTCAGCAAATCAACAAATACCGCCCTGTGTGAGATACAAATTATGAGCAAAATAACATAATATAGTATAAAGCACCATAATGTAATACGACAATGTAATATAATATAATGTAATATAATATAACATAATATAGTAATATTACATAATATAATATAATATAATATAATATAATATAATATAATATAATATGATATAATATAATATAATAAAATATAATATGATATAATAAAATATAATATAATATAATATAATATAATGTAATAACATATAATATAATATGACATAGCATACTATAGCATAAATATAATATAACATGGTATACATAATATAATATAATATAATATAATTTGATATAATACAATAGAATTTAATATAATAGAATATACATAACATAATATAATAAAATATATAAAATATAATAGCATATTTTATCTAAAGTAAGCTGAAATAATTATCGTGGTTTGTTGTATTACCATGATTCAAGTATCTTCTTTTCAGTAAGAGGGATTGGGGGCTCAAAACTAAATGCCAAGACTACGAAGCGCTTTGTGCCTATATCTATCAATAAAAGTTTCTTATCCGAAAAATGACAAACATAACAACAGTGCATTTAACAAAGGCGTAAAACCTTACTGTAAACCATAAGCGATAAAAAGGGGGATTCAGTATTGAACAAAATTGAAAGAAGGCGCTTCAAATACTCCAAAATGTTATACTTCTTGTTGTACACAAACATTCCACGGTAGAAAAACCGCAAACAAACTACGAATAAAACGCGCTTTTCATAAGAATTTATCAGACAGAAGTGTTTGGCTGCTCAAAACGCTAAGAAATTTCAGGGCAGAATAGTTGAGATTTAAGAAAGCGAATACAATCATTTGCATTTAAAAGTTAAATTTTCATGCAAGTTTATCATCCCTTTGATTTAATTCGACTGAATTTCCTGCTGCTTATGCCGTGCCTGCTTATCTGATAACACTGACATCATAAAAAGACTGAGATTTTACATGCTAGGCCAAAAACAGTTTCATATAAAAATGTGCAAATCTGGGATACAATGCATTGATTTTGACTTAAAACAACAATGCCATCACCTGCGCAATCAACACAGTGTCGATTTAAGGAAAATGAATATACGATTTGCTTTTCGACTCAAAGGTAGCGCAAGATTGTGTTTTTGCAGATGTTTCAAATCAAATGAAGATAAGTATGCTTATTAATACTGTTTTGATCGCGTGCAAATATTTGCAGAAGCTGTGTTTTCCGTTTCTAGTATTTCTCTTTCTCGGTTATGCAAACAGTTTGACATGTCCCACGTTTTGCTAAGCCCGCTTAATCACCTACGGATAACACAATTGATGATGATGATGATGATGATGATGATGATGATGATGATGATGATGATGATGATGATGATGATGATGATGATGATGATGATGATGATGATGATGATGATGATGATGATGATGATGATGATGATGATGATGACGATGATGACGATGATGACGATGACTAGCCGAGAATGGGGCAGATGTTAATGGCACTTTCCAACCAGGACTCTACAGGGAAAATCAGGCTCAGCACCGCCAGGCTACAATTCTGCCAAGTAACTGTTGGAGGCAGGGACGTAGGAAGCATCTAAAAAGTGGGGGGCCAAGTCCTAAAAGGGCCACATTACCACCTCCATTTTGGGCTTCAAAGGGGCACTTTTGCATAGTTTGCTAAAAAGTGGGGACCATGGTGCCTCTGACCCCCCCGGTTCCTACCTCCCTGGTTGGGGATAACAGAGTGGATCGAGTGTAGCCAACTTAGTCACCTCTTCTAAACAATTTGCAAGCGATCACTGACCTTAGTGTCAGCCTAGGCCCCGCATGGGGCGAAACTGGAGAACAGACAGAGACAGTGCTAATGGTGGTGGTGATGATGATGATGATGGTGGTTATGATGATGATGATGATCATGGCTATGATGATGCTTATGATGATGATTATGATGATGGTTATGGTTATGATGATGATGATGATGATGATGATGATGATGATGATGATGATGATGATGATGATGATGACGACGACGTCAATGATAATATGAATAATGATGGCAGCCCATCCATGGTTTGAGGCCTCCTCGTGGTGATGGGCGGACACGAAGAGACACGGCCCTTAAGTTGATAACGAGTCACTTTGCAAAGATTCAGAATTGGGGCAGTTGTTGATGACTCGTGGCAAACTGTCCAACCAGGCGCAGGCCCCAGCGGTGAACAACAGGCTCAGCGGATCAGATTGCAGCTCTGCTAACTGTCGAGGAAACAGAGTGGGTTGAGTGTAACCGACTCAATCACCTCTTTACACAATGGACACGCAGTCCACTGACCCCAGGGTCAGTCTCAGGCCCTGTGAGGGGCGTTACGAGAAGAAGAGAAGAATAATGATGGCATTGTGATCATGATGATGACGCTGGTGTTGGTGATATGAACAATGTTGGTATTGTAATGATGAAGATAATGACGACGATAATGGTGAACGTATTGATGATCACTGCAATGATGTTGATGATAATTGCAGTGACGCTGATGATGATTGCAATGATACTGATGATGATTGCAATGATACTGATGATGATTGCAATGATGTTGGTGATGATTGGAATGATACTGATGATGCTGATGATGATTGCAATGATGCTGATGATGATTGCAATGATGCTGATGATGATCGCAATGATGATGACTATGATGATTATGAGGATATAGTTGATAATAAAATACTATGGTGATGGTAATGACAAGGATGACAATGAAGATGATGAACAGCACACTTAAAGACGTCGATTAAGGGACATTCTAACGAGCTCTATCAAAAAAACACAGCTTTGACGAAACAGTTTGACGGCTTTCGTAAATACAAAAAGAGTGAAATATCTCCCTAACAGTCACAATTAAACATAAGTCTACAGAGGCGCACTACAGTCTACTAATCTCAGGTCACACAGTTACATTCTAGTTCAAAAGTGGGAATTAAGCAAACGCGATCATGCAATTAAATATTCATCGACATAAACATCGAAGGCGGCACTCGTCTGGTGTATCAGCCTGCAAAGGCTTTGGAACAGAGCTAGAAACAACCAATTACTGGCTATTCAAAACAACCACATTTATGTCATGCTGCGGAGGAGAGAATCTATCAATAAAGTATAAAGGCCCATTTCCATTTATTTCGGATTTCGCATTTTGGATGCGAATTCATTGTTCCTAGCCTGCGAAATCCGAAAGTAAGTGAAAATGGACCTTAAAGCTAGTTCGTTCTCATCAGAGACATAATGTATGGAGAAAGAAACTTTAGGTAAAAAAGAACTGAATTATTATAAATAAAGTTAGGCTAATTCAGGCAGAAACTGGAAATTGCTATTATAGATGCAGGGTTAGTAACGAGGGGAACTAGGCCATAAAGGTAGAAAAGAATCAAAGGGCGCAAAACTTAAAAATATTGCGTGCTTGTTTACTCGACAAGTGTGGTTTTGCACGTTGACTCCCACACTTCGGCCAAATATTCTTGGGTGCTATTATTATCAATACTATTATCATAAAATAACTTATAGTTGGTTATAAAAGATTAGCTCCACTAAATGAACTAATGAACATCAACTGCTTACATAAATAAATAAATAAATATATAAACAAATAATTAAATATATAAATAATGGAAGGAAATTAGAGTCCATAAGCAATAATATAAACCACTCTACAATACCCCAATTACATACCTTACAACGACATTTCTCTCCATCCATTCCAAGCTTCGTGCAAAATTTGAAGGAAAGACCCTGTCTGTTTCCAAAAGATTTTATAAATAGAGGAAATGAAATCGCTTAAAGCTCTGAGATATCGTATCACCTACCTGTCTATTCTCTCTGCTATCTGTTCATTCCCACTTAGATTGCTCGGAAAGTTAACCTATAACACAAATATATCTTTCATTAGTACTGTAAACCTCTCGTACTTATGCTGACACAAGACGTTGTATGGCTTGCACCTTACTTTGAGAAAACTTGCTCGAGATTCTATATATGATGGGAGACTCAAACAAAAACTCAAGGAAATAGAGATCAAAACTTAAAAGCCGTTCCATAAAAAGTTAGAAATTAGCAGTCTCATTCCAATCAAACTACGATTCACAAATGTGGATAATTTTACACTATGGAATTCATACAATAGAACTGGGAAGAGTTTCATGCCACTCGTACAGCTCATGAGTGCAGCCTATGCAAAGTATAAGAGAGCGCAAGGAGTACCAAATCTAAAGCCCTAACATCTACAAAAGAATATTGTTTCGTGAATAAAAAACTTGCATGAAAATAAAGCGCCATAACAAGGAGGAATTCAGGATACAATCAAAGTAAGCTAGTGCCTTGCAAAGTAAAATTTTTAAAACAAGGAATGCTTTGAAAATGAGAGAACTACTACAAATACACTAAGAGAAAGAGGTACAAATGGCTGTATCTTAAAGAAGCTAAGGATGACCTAAGGACACATAGAGCGACCTCATAACGAAGCTTAAAGCGGCTTCTTAATGATGCTAAGAAAAACAAAGTGACTTAAAAACTCAGGACACATAGAGCAACCTCATAACGAAGCTTAAAGTAGCCTCTTAATGAAGCTAAGAAAAACAAAGTGACTTAAAAACTCAGGGGAACACAGAAAATTTATAACATGGCGACAGAAAACTAAATCTAGCATTTGAATTGATTACACGACACTCATAACGCGCAGAAAGAGAATCATATCTATAAATTCCTCGTCAAATGGATCATAACGGATGGATACATAATAAAATCCTTGGATTTCAGTGTATCTGCTTAAAACCTTGAAACCGTCATTTCTCTTACAAGAAAAGAATAGCAGAGACAGGCAGGGAGATATAGAGAAGGCAAAATAAACCGAGCAATTTACATACCAGTGCAATTTCGTCTAAATGATTGAAAACATATCTTTTCCCTTCCTCTTTCCGGGCCTTTGCCGATTCTCGTTCATACTCATCCTGTGACTATAAGGGATAAACATTTTCCATAAGCATACATTATTGAAACAAAATATGAGGCAACAGATATGATTAGTGGGCAAAAACTGTAGCAAACAGCTCAGCTTAATCGCAAGAAATCGTACGCAAGCAAAACAACTAAAACAGGTGTTTGAGAAACTGGCGTGGTTTCAACGAAATCCACATATGCTAACAGCAACAAATGTAAGTCAACTTGTCGTCAATCAATCAATGTTTTATATGTCTTGATAATCATTCATTGATCTGTCGTATTTTGCGGGCAAGTTGGGCCCAATTCTGAGCTTCAACGAATCTTCCCAGAAAATGAGACGATTGTCGCACACAGTCAAGGATTGCTATAAGAAACATACTGAAGAAGTCATCCGTAAAGGACGTCTGCACAAATTTTGCAAGTTTTCTAGCCCCTTGTACTCGCCTGTCCGCTTTCTGCCTAGCAACCCCATTCGCCCTGTTCGTGCGGACAAAACTTGTGATCTTTCCTTCAAAAATAAACTATAAAGAAGTCTCTTTTCAAAATTCTTCTCATCACAATAAAGCAACTTGTGAATGCTCCCTTCTCGTCTATCAAGGACAACTTTCAACAAGCAACGCAAAAAACTCCTCTGTAAAGGATGCCCGTTTATGACTAAGCACCCCTTCCACTTGCCTACTTTTTTCTCCATTCTTGCTAACCCCCGTCCAAATGCATGGACGTTCACTATGGATACACTTAGATATATGAATAACGCTCCAAGCACTAAGATATACATAACATAACAATATCATATGCAGAGAACAAGAAAAAACTTCAACTTCTGCAATATTTCGGCACAAGCTTGTATGCATGCGTGTGTGATTGACCGACTGCTATCTGCATGCATACCTATCGTCCTGTCTTTTGTGTGCATTTTGTGTGCTATCAGACGGTGTGCACGTAGTGGTTAAAACCTAACCAATCAAAGAGAATAGACCTACCTTGAGCATCCATTCACACTGCCCGCTGACACTGTTTAGTAATCGTCGAAAATAACGGCCTCGCTTTGTTGGAGAGGCTGAGTGCAACAGTCGCTGATCAGGATGACCTTCAGTCTGGATTATGTAGCGAATCTGAAAGACAGGTGAGGAATTAAATTGGAGGTACTATAATTCCCTGATAAAGCGCCCCCTCTTGATGAAGTGCCCGGATATTCAAGGACAATGTACGGTACTGATACGGTCACTTGGCATATAGTTTATAAAGAATAAACAACACAATCTAAGAATCAGGAGATACACTAGATTGAATCTTAACTGAGAAATAATTCATTCATGAGGATAAACGTGAGCACACAGATCCCAGCAACGGCGAAGCTATCGTGAGTAAACCGCTTCAGGCCAGACAATAACATAATACTCGACTGTGAACAGCAGAAATAGGTCCAATTCTCTTTATACGAAACACCATCTGACAATGGTTATACAATATGAGAAGCGCAGTGGCAATGCGACAACGAACGTCCTAAGTTTGGCTTCTCTTGTGAAAGGCCCGGTAAAAATATGATAAAAGCAGTCCTGGATACAGTAACCATGGCAACAAGAATCACAGGTTCTGTTTCCATTACCACCGGTTCAGTAGAGAGGTAACGAAAAGTTAAGTTATAGCAACCAAATCTCCAGGCTTCGCTTCTAGTAACACCGTTCCAGATAAGGAACATAAACAGTAAACTAAACTGAACAAAAACTAAACTTCAACAAAATCAGGAAAGCCACAACAAAAAACGTAAACGCAAATAATATTTCCTTTGCTAAACGCCGCCTTCTAATAAACGCTGCCCCCTATAAAACGCCGAACTCCTGACAGAATATTTGAATAAACTCCACCCTCTAATAAACGCCACCCTCTACTAAACACCCACCAAAGTCTCTCTTCAAAAGTTGCAGTTCTAGTGAACACCAAGACATTCCTTAAAAGAAATATGGTAGTTTAAGCTTGGTCTCCAGTAGGTCGCCGACTGTCCCTACCTGTCTTTACCAGCGACAGGAGTTATCTTGCAGTGGCAGACACTTGGGGGGACGAGGGGGTCGATCACCCCAATACTTTCAGAGAACAATATAATTTTTTAGGCGTGGTTGTCAAACGTTTTCCTCGAAGCTTCGCCTCAGATTTCAGTGGATGCTCGCACTCTCCCCTCCCACCCCCTAATAAATAGTCAAGTATCTGCCCCTGTTTCTATGGAAGCACACCCAAATGACAACCGGGTCGCTGAGTTAGTAAAAGTCCTAACTCGGTAGCACCTAGCGACCTTATGGAGACCATGTTTTAACCCTCTCTATTGCGCGTCGAAGAAAGATAGGCTAACAGCACTCTACTGCCCCACTTGGCCAAATATGGAAATGAACACCCCATTGTCCTCATCTTCCAAATGGGAATGAATGGCTGTGCATTGCTATTCAACAGTAAGCCAGAAAATACCCCAAAAAAGAGCATGACATAAGACAATGTGACGTGACAATGTCAACCAACTTGAATGTCCACATTACTTTCCAAATTAATATCAACTGAGGGAAAGTACACCGACTTCCTTTCAAAGATAATACTCCGGTACAGAATGATCTGTAGGTTGCCGTAGGTCAAGCCCAACTTTAAGCTAGGAATCCCGAGCTGAAAGCTGGGAACAGCAGTTATTTGTGCTGGATTTACCACCATTTTGAAAAGATTACAAACTAAGTCTTGTTGAACCAACTACAATGACATGGCCTCAGTGTGATACGAGTTGTTCACTGGAAAATATTGAAAAACACTCCACAAAGAAGTGCAAAGCCAGTCTCTTTCCAAATTCGTATGAGGCGATCCAAATGCAATTACGGCGTTGCACATTTCAAACGATTGGCCAATACAATTCCTGCACTGAGGTCTAAATCACTGTGCATGACATATGGCAGCTAACCAATGAGAGCCGGATTTGATTAATCAACAAACAACAACAGCAACAGCATACTTGAACCAGTATTAACATATGAATATTAAAACAAATGAAATTCAACCATTCGACATCTTATCTTACTGAAATCCAGAATGCCCTTAAAAACATACGCCTGGTTTACTCGGCTGTCTTTCCACCTATGTTCTAGATACCAGGGGACAAGTGCATGCAACGAGATCCACAATGAGGTAACATGAATGGACTTTTTAGTGCAAATTTAATCTGATTTAGTGAGTATTGCCAGTCAAGCCTCTTTCTAGTGATGAGACTGCTAACTGCATTGGGTGACTTCATTTTTGCTGGAGCAGTGTAAATACCTGATAAGGTTTCTATGACATTCATTTCAACATAAAGCAGTGTGAACGGGCAGCATTTCCATCATCGAAAACGAAGATAAACTAACACTGAGCAGTAAGAACGCAGCCTTAAAGACTCTTTAACTTGTAAACTTGCTCATCCTCTCTGCTAAGTCCCACCTATCCTTCTAGCCCCACTTTAGAAGATATAAAATTTAGTGAGCACCGGGGGCTTATTGGAGCTTTTACGGTGTTCAAACTACTTTCAGTAGAGTTGTGGACGCTAACAATGCATTGCACCTGGAAGCGAAGATCGCTTCACCTTGGCTGGCACTTTGCGTAACGGTTTATTTCAATTGGATCCCAGATCTTTTATTGAAGGGAAAAGAGATCAAAGGCAGAGAGGACTTCACTAGCAATAATAGCTAACATGGCAGACATTTACATACCTGGTCATATTCGCTAGGACCAGGATACAACGGCCAGCCGAGAAAGAGTTCAGCAGCAACGCAGCCCAGTGACCACATGTCGATTGCTTCGTTGAATGGTAAACCAAGTATTATCTCAGGAGCTCTGAAAGAAGAAAACTCGTCATATAAAACCACCTCTCATATCTCAGTTCAAATGAATCCATTTGAAAACGCTATGGACGTCACTTTAAATCACCCGAAATCATCTCCTCATTTTCATTTTATATTCTTTATACAAGGTAGCCCCGTCAGCTAAGGCTGATTTTCAAGGGGCCGTGGTGAACACTTACAATTTGTAAGTGATGCGACATGCTTAGCATACCATTTAATTGCAGAGCTAAAAAAAGATAGAGATACATACATCAAAATCGATGTATAAAAAGCATATAAAGAGGGTGCTTGCTTGAGCCTAGGGTTCCAGCCTCCATCCCACTGCTATCAATGCAAGAGCTTGAAACGAGAAATGCATACGGACCCACATTTTTATAATAAGTGGGTGTTATCTTTCAAAGAAATTATACAAAGGGCGTGGCAGACATAAAAAAAGGAAGCAATTCACCTAAAACGTAAAATGATATATCGTAATGTAGTATAAAGATCAACAATTTGAAAAACAAAAAGTATATAAATACGTATTTTATTGATAAATAGATCGACAAATGAACTATCTACAAATCGACATTTTTCCAAATTACAGATACAAAGTGTCCATTCATAGCTCCCCACAAAGTGAGTCAAATTCACACTTATTTTAGGACTTGAACAATGTTACAAAAAACCCACGTTCCCAAAGAATTCCCGGGTATAGCTATCAAACTTTAGTCTAACCAATGTGGCCCAAGTCAAGCGTGCAGCATCCCGTCCTTTCGATAACCATCGTAGAAGATAGACAAAATTGCCGCACACGAAAGTATTCGTATATCTAATCGTGTCCTGTAAAGGAAAAGGGCACTAGATACAGACAGAGAACAAATGAATTATCATTGTTTTGCTTTATCTACAACAAAAAGCCCACAAACCGCTCTTTACGGCAGATTCGATGAGAGCGACAAACTAATTGGATTTACGATGTGTTCCTCTTCCTTAAAGCTGGTTTATGCGACCGATTTTCTAACTTCAATTTGAAAAAGCGAGAACTTCTGTCTTTGTATCTGACTTGGCATACGCACGTATTTATATATTACGAAAAATTCCTAAAGTCTGTTGATTTTCAGCCTGAGATTTTGCTAACGTATTCTTAAATCTCGTATGGAATATATATGGTTTTTTTCTAAGAAATAAGTATATAAGAAAAATGAGGTTCAAATCAGTCAAAAATTAAGAAACAATTAAGAAACACAGGCAGGCTGAATTTCAAAAGTAAACTTGAAAAATCTGCTTTTGCGAGAACATATTTACTAGAACTGGACAAAATACAAACAATACCCTTCTCTCAAATGTTTGTAACTAAAACTTCAATTTCTTGTCTCATAGTAGCCTTGTTGCTACAGGAAATTTCAAGAATTTTAAGAAACATTTAAGCAACATTTAAGGCTAGCTTTGACAAAATATTAAGAAACGTCCAAGCTGAAGGAAGAGAATTTGTTTCATATATATACAAAGAACGTGTATTCCCATAACAAAAATTGTTAGTATCCGCGCAAACTACATGTCTAGGATGAAAAGTACTGACACTCCCATAAGAGTTGCTGGGTCGCAACATAGCGTAATGACTCCCAAAATCTGATGAGTGAAGCTCACACCTGTTTTTAAAACTCAAATAGTTAGGCCAGTCTAACCCTCGATGAAGTATGAGCCATGCGCTATTCTTAAATTATTCCTAAGTTTCACTGACTTTCAGCTTTGATATTCCTATAGGCTATACATCCTGTAGGCCTATCGGCTATACTCTTACAAAACGTGTATGGCCTATAGGCCTATAGTACATACAGGCCTATAGGCCTATACTCTTATAAAACGTGTACATACATAACTGGGATAGACAATATCTGCAGAGAGAAGATTTATCCTAAGAAACTGGCCCATTGGCTCCTAAAACTACATCATCACATAAGATTATGTGCGGATTTTCACTGCAAATTAGGCACCTAAAAAGCAAACTCGTGATAAAATTGCGATTTCTGAGAACAATAACGCTATCTTTGAGAGCCCATTCACGGTCGCTGAAATACAATGCTTTGATACCTACATAGCTGAGAAAAGAAGAGCACAGAGACGAAGACCAGAAGCTGATTATGGCCACAAAAAACACATTAACCGTGGGATTATGTACGAAAGAACTGATTATAACTAAATTCATGTGGAAATGCATAATGCAATGCACTCTAGAGTGAAGAGGATAAAGGATATTTTTGAGAAAAACACCAATTAGCTAGGTCAGCGCCAAGTCGAGACAAAAATTTGCGACTAATGCGTAAATAGCTGATATGAAAATTCGGGAAAGACTAGCCTCGTTTCTAAAAATCGACGTATAATATACAGATCACTGAAATAAAATCGATTCGTTAACCAGGAGGAAATAAGAGTACATATAGTAATTGGAATTGTACTGGGATTCACTGGAATACACGTATTTTTATAAGAAAATGGCCTACAAGAAAGAAACACTCCATTGCTCAATTAGTGAAGAAGTTCAGCTGTGGGGGATTTCTTGCTTGTTGGAACCTGCGGAGTAGCTTTAGGTTTGGACTGGAGAGTGAAAGAGGAGAGACTGATATCTACGAATTGCGACGTGACTCGAGTGAGAACTAGTGAAAGGGGTCGGTATTTGGGACATCTTTATTTATTTACTTATATACTGTTTTCATCTATCTACTATCTAATGTTCGTTGTTCTGTTGCTTTAATGTTCTGCTATATTTGTGCATTTATTCTGATGCGAAGTTGGGACTTGTGATTCTGTGCTTGTGATTGACCGAGAGCTCCTCGTAAACGCGATTACGTATTGTGGGAATCAGCAAATTCACAACACAGTACTGGATGTTTGAGACTAAGGTATGGATCATCAATTACTTGGGGGTGGGGGTGGAAGACATTTTCATATATTTGATGGAATTTTCGTCCCCCTTCTCAGAGTTATGTAAAAATTTTGGCCCCCACTCCAGGACTTAAAAAACTCCATACCTCTTCTTTCAAAATATAATAATGGAAATTTCATTTCATTTTCAAATTCTCCACATACAATCATAAACCTCACTATGCCTAGGTAGTTTACAATTGGTCAATACTATCGTTATAAATGCAAGAAATAAAAAAAACAAAAAAACAACAATATTGCTAAGGAGCAACAATATAACTTAAGTAAATAAATAGAAGCTCTGGACTTTCCCATTCTTTCCCTCGTTTGCAAAACACATAGTATGTAGATCGTATGGCAATGCCTGTTTATGTCCTTGTAATATAGTTTATATGTTTGTCGTCAAAACCAACCTCTTTGAGCATGATAAGAAAGTCATTTGACTGAATGAAGAGAGAAGACTCCTAAAGTGCTAATAGACAGACTGATAAACTTAACACTATCAAACTGATGTTGTTGGAGTCTTCAAATCCAAATCTTCATACTTTTTGGCTTTACGTACAGCATTGGTCAACAGATTAGTTTCAAATCCACAAGTCAATTCCAGAATATAGAGGCATTGTTTAGAGATAGTGAGGAGAAGATCGGGACAAAGAGAATACCAAGAGAATAAAGAGAAGAGGTACTGAAGGAGTAATAAAGCCAGGGAGATCTACATAAAGAACTGAATCTGGAACTGATTTAAAGGAGCTTGCAATAAACTGAAGCATTGAGTTGTGACGCCAATTGAAGAGGCCGTCATTAAGATATGTGGAGCACCCAGCTACAGCGTGAAGAAGAGGACGGTAGTCAATTCAGCAAGCTGATTTTCAGGGGGCCATCCGTTTACGAAGTGAATATAAATATACAAAATTGATAGAAGTCTAGAATGAAATAAAAAACTATAATTTATCATTATATATATACAATCGTTAAAATAACAGTAATAAATGGTAAGGGATACCAAAGTATGAAAAAAGTAAGAACTTAGTAAGATTTCTATATCAAGAGCAGAGCTTTTTAAATTGCATTAGAGACGATAGAAATGTTTTCTTTTTTCACCCCCCCTCCTTCTGAGGGGTATCACTTTGGTCCCACCTCATGCATGACTTCCACCCCCTTCCCTGTATGAACTAATGAGCGGTCCCAAGGAAAGCTGATTATACTTCCTGTGAAAATCTATGTATTTCAGTCATATGCGTCAGTACTGTCAGTTTTCTCTCAATAGCACTGCAGTATACACAAAGCCAGAATATTTTTGTTAACTCTTTGGGGAGGATCTGTGATAGAGAGGTTTGCTAGATAAAGGGAGGCTATGGGATCATAAAATGGTAGCATGGGAACCATTGAATGCTATGATTCAACGAATTATCTTTGCTCATCTGATTAATGGTGTTATTTGCATGAAAAATTAACGTACTATTATTTTCCTTTTTCGGCATGCAAGGCTTTCAAAAAACCACTTAGTCTCAGCATTGAAAAATAGCCCTATTTTATGTTTTCCTCGACCATTAGAGTCTCTTTCCTCTACTTTGTGTATGTTGGTGATTAGTTTTGTAATTGGATTTCTTTGCCATTCCATTATATTAGACGTTCAAGTCTACCAGGATGGAAAGCTTGCATGCGGTTGCGGCTACGCTTTCATTAGGTGTCTTAGGCCCATTTCCATTTATGTACGAATGTCGAATGTCGGATGCGAACTCATTGTTCCCAGTCCACATTCGAATGTCCACAAATCGAAGGATGTTCGTATATGCACATGGAATGGGAACAATGAATTCGCATCCGAAGTCTGGCACCAGAATTAAGTAGGACGAGTGGGGGTATTTTGGCTCGTCGATAACAGTTCGACCTATCGCTGAATCCCTGTTGCCACACCCCCGCTCAAAAGTCCTTCGGCACACAACTGATATGATCACTCACACCTAACATCAAATTATGCCAAAATGACGTCAGTGATACCTTCGCAACTTTTTCGAGTCTTCATTGCTCGCTTCACTTAGATTTGCTAAATCATTTTTCCTCTACACATAACTTTCTTAATAAATTGATTTTGTGAGGCCAAATATAGCTGTCTACCGTACACTCTTTATATTGGAAAGTTATATTCTCCCACCTCTGAAACTTTTTTAGTTTTTTCATGATGTTTTAATACTGAAACTTTCGTACGACTTTCTTAAAAGCTTCAAGTGACCCCTTATAGGCTTTCTATGAAACACTCTCCCCCCTGGGCGCTATTTCACACACCTACACGAACGTACTACAAGCAACAAAGTACTATTTCATAACATGGCAGGAAATTATTGGCTGACGTGTTGATGAGGTCATCAAAGCAATAAAAGCCCTTAATAACGTAAATAACATAACTGAACAATAAAAAACAGATATACAGCCGACCAAAAGCGGTAACCAGGAAACGACTTATTGTGATATTTGCTTTTTAATCCAAGATCCACCTCAAAAAACGTGCCACAACCACAGCATAATGTCCCTGTTTTTTGACCACAAAAGCAGCATATTTGATACCTATGTGACTAGGCCTGGCTGGAAAAGGAATCTTTCTAAACTCGAATTTTCTACAGCACAACATACCTGCCTATACTAAAGGTTCATTTGTACTTAATTCGGATGTCGGATTTCGGATTTCGGATTTCGGATGCGGACACATTGTTGCCAGCCCATATTCGAATGTTTGCCATGTTTGCGGCTTGCGAACGTTCGGGTGTGGACTGGGAACAATGAGTTCGCGTCAGACATACGAATGTAAATGGAAATTGGCTTTAATTCATGCAAACTCATATTCCTGTAACATAGAAAACACGATGCAAACAGTGGCAGCGGTTTGCAAATCTTCAGAAGCTCAAACATGTTTGCTAAGACAGTCTTAAGAAATTTGTGATTTTGACTGGAATCATGAAAAAATAAGAAAGTTTCAATACTAGGCCAAAAATACTTAACTACAAAATAAACAACGTGAGGGCTACTGTGTTTACTATATTGTTTCTCATTGTGTTAATTCTCTTTATTTAGAAATGATTTATAAAGAGTGTTAGTTGTACCGGTGGGTCTTTCTGGCTGAATACTGCAGTGTCCGCCAATAGTGTTGGGAACAATTGCTATGGTACACGCTACAGACGAGCAATAACATCCCGTCCTCCGCTAACCAATGCTTCCTAAAGCAAATATGTGTAGTCCAAGGTTTCCGCAGGCATTGTACACTTTTTAAATAAATTCCGTGGGCTCGAGAGAATATGCCACTCTGTGCCATTAGCGCATTACACAAGCCCTGGCGAGGAATCTTCACAAGATGGTCAATTTTCAGGCACGCAAGAAGTTCTTACCATAGACCTCCTTGGTCGGATTTTCTAACCCACATTGCCAGCCCTGTGGTAGTACTGGCATTAGGGAATGTTATCAAAGAAGAAGTGAATAAAAGGAGAACGTAAACAAGACGAAATTTGTCAAGGAAGAAATTTTTGAAAGGAAGAGGTAAGTTCGTGGAACGCTGACAAGAAAGAGTGAGTGAAAAGCCGTAAATGGGAGGAACATTGCTAAGTAAGAGTTCTTTGAAAGGAAGATACAAATTAGATGAACGTTGGCAAGGAAAAAGTGAGTGAATGGAAGACGTACGTGCGAAAAAGGCTGTCAAAGAAAAAATGAGTGAAATGGGGGACGTAAGTGCAGGCCCGTAGCCAGCTTGAATTCACAAGGGGGGCACAGCCAATTTATATAATATATATATCTATATAATTCATGGTTTCAGGGGAGACAGAGTCAAATCTCAAAAGTCCAGGGGGGCCTTACCCCCCAGGCCCCCCTTGGCTACGGGCCTGCGTAAGTGAAAGGAATGCTGTCAAGGAAGAAGTGGCTGAAAGGAATATGTAAATGAGAGGAATGGAGTCAAAGAATGAGCTAGTGAGAATAGCCTGTGAAACAAAATAAGCTCCTCATGACTGGCATTCAGACCGATAATGATGCAAATTTTACAAGGAGGACCGAATTATCGTGAAAAGAGAAAGAATCCTGCTATTTTCCGTCAAATCTGCGGCCAAATTACTTGCGGCGCCAGATACTACTCGCCACACCTTTGGCGACCGAACAAGTTGGAAAAAATTACCACGCAACCGTCATCCACCAACTTTTGTCGGTGTGCTCGTTGTAGCAGTAAACTCTCCCCAAAATATGCAACATATTGTCAGGTGAGTTTAGATACAGGCTGACGCATATTCGCAGAAAATCTTATATCACAATGAGTATGCATCACTCTATTTGCGCTCCCCGCAACCTGCGACAAAAGATGATGTCGTTCTGAAGCCAAGTGTTATCGTTCGGCGGTTAAATGACAGTCAAGAGAAATGGTTCCCACGAAGGAAAGAATTTCAGCTCAAATCTCTTTGCGCAGCTTAATTTCGTTAATTGCAAACAAAAAGAGAGATTTCCATGACCTACAATGGGCTGATGCAGTATATTTTGTTTGCCGATCCCAGAAAGCGTAGGCCGTCGCCTCTCAACAGGACAGATCAGCCTATTAACATCATGAGTTTATGAAAATAATGAATACTCTCACTAACAAATTGGCCTATTTCTTGCCAACTACAAATGGGAATTGTTTGTGTTGTATTCCTGCACTTATAACAGTAATCTCATTTAAACAGGTCATTTCATCTGATAAACAATCCAATGGCAGCAACTATATATATATATATATATATATATATAGACCCTCAAGAAAAAATTCCAACTCTTAAAACGTTTCGGCATAAGCCTTCATCAGTTATATATATATATATATATATATATATATATATGTATGTATGTATGTATGTATGTATGTATGTATGTATGTATGTATGTTTGTATGTATGTATGTATATAACTAAAAGTTTGAACACGATCATTTTTGGCCCAGTATACAAACTTCCCTTGTCTTTTCATGATTTCAGTCATGCAAACGGGGTCCTACAATCACCAAACAATCACTTCATAACTTATACAGGCTCCTCTTGGGTTTGGGATTTGGTGCAGCCTGCCCTTTCTGCATTCTCTCGACGTCCCTGGGGACAACCATCCACTTATAATACACTTCAATAAAAATTAATAGGTAGCTTCATGCATACAATAACAACCCAACTATAAAACATATACGTTTACTTAACTTGTTCTTAAGTGCTTTAAATTCTTTCTGAATTACTGCGTGAATTGCTAAGCACGAATGTTTTCAGCTCTGCTTCCAAAAAGAGATCAAGCAGACAAGCAACAAAGCAGTAAGAAAGATGTTTCCGACAAAGTTTTAATAAAAAATAAGAGATTAAAAAGCTATTCAATGCTTAAAAAGTAATGAAGAACTGCATTTGACAAAAAATGTAAGAAGACTGCAGACAAAATGCAATAATAATGTCGAGTGAACGAGAATAATATTCCATTACACCCGGGGGCGGGCAAATCAACGCACGAAGAGACGGCAAAAAATCCCAATGCATCAAATGAATTGAGAGTAACGAGCGATTTTTACCTCCAATTACAACTTGATAACTGTAAACTTCACGCAAATGATCTTACGCCATACGGGCGAATTCCCAGTCCTACGCTTCACGTGTGTTTTCTTGAGCAATAGCAAAGAGGATCCCAAGAACGATATTAAAAACACGACAGAGAAACTGAAAGTGCCGCACTCACATGGTGGCAGTTGGCAAGAAAAACTTCAAAGAAAGGCCGTAAGCATAGCAGGCTGGAGTAAGGATCTTGCCACAACTACTAGATCCAAGCATTGGCAGATCGGTCGGGTCATTACTTGGCCTACATGTTTTTTAAAGCAAAAGTTTTTGGACCAATACAGGAACTTTCTCAGTTTGTCATGACTTCAGTACAAAAACTATCCTAACACTTCCACATAGGAATCAACAAAGTCAAAGAGATAATGGGCTTGGGTGAAGATTGGAATTCCAAATGTCCTAACGTACAACAGCTGAGCACTACTTTCCTATTAACTTCTTTATTATCAAAAATGTGCATAACAACTTAACAACATATCCTACAAAAGGGGAACTTCCTTCTCACTGCTGTAGTTGTAGCTTTGGAATTTTGTGTCTTTATTGGTACGACATGATTGCCACATACTAAATCCAAAGTCTTCTCAGAAATTTATGAGTCTGTTTAACTCCTATAGAAGCACTCTGAAGAGTGATTCAGTGCATCTTAAGCTGATACATTGTAAATATCCATTTCCTTGGCAACTATGTGTCTCCTTGGCAACAATGCACTTCTTGCCAACACAACAACAGATAAGCACACAACTCCCCCCTTACAGAAAGAGCCGATTTGCAATAATGCTGTACCGAACAGTGGGAGTGCATTAACAAAGTAACAACTCTTTATGAGAAACAATTCAAGTAGTTTGGAAAACAAGCTTACACAGGCACTAGCTATATTCACTGGAATGCATTTTTGTGCATAACATTTGAACATGAGCACAGTCCTGTAATCCTAATTTTAAAAGCGCATGATCAGTGTCAACACTTACTTTCAAAAGCATTTGATTGTAAGAGGACTGCAAATACACAGTTCATGGGTTAAAACCTCAAATTATCCCTTAACACCCACAATATCAACATGCAAAAAACCTAAAGAACTCCATTGGGGGTGTGTTTTTTATACATTGTTTTCTGAGCAAAAGTGTGTGTATGTTGTGGTGTGTGGGGGGTGTGTCTGTGCATGTTTCTGTGCAGTATACATGTGTATGTGTGTGTGTTTGTGTGCATGTGTGTGCATGTGTGTGCATGTGTGTGCATGTGTGTGCGTGTGTGTGTGTGTGTGTGTGTGTGTGTGTGTGTGTGTGTGTGTGTGTGTGTGTGTGTGTGTGTGTGTGTGTGTGTGTGTGTGTGTGTGTGTGTGTGTGTGTGTGTGTGTGTATTCATGTTGTGTTTATGCAAGATATACATGATATGGTGTATGTCTAGAGTGTACTATGCAGTGTTGTGAGCATCTGGTGCAAGTATATTGTGTTAGGATGCCATGTATGGATGGTGTGTTTCATGTGAGGTGTGGTATGTGTTTATATGTTCTTCTGTGGATATATGAGTTGATAATTAAGATGATTAGGATGATGAAACTGATGGCACTTACATGATGAGAGGGAAAGTTTGGGTAATGATGCTGATCAAAATAATAGACTTGCATTCCCTAAAACTTTCCTTCATACTGTCTATGATATTTGGACAGATCTTTGCCTAAAATACTGCTGAGAACATTTTCCCTTGATACTACTATAACTAACATCAAAATACAGACATTATGAGTGGCTAGTCTCCAAAACCAGACATGAACACACAGTCCCACTCAATACATCCAAGACCATAGAACTTGTAAAAATCCAAGTGACTCAGAAAGACTTTTCCTGCTGCAGATAATTTTCTGACAAAAACTGTTCATCTCGGTTAATTTATGACTAAAATATTCATCTGCATAAAAAATACACCATCCGCAACCTAGAGAAAGAGGAAGTTGTACAGCACAGAAAACTTGCCAAACCCCTTCCGTTGTTGCTCTAATTTTCTAAGTTTGTTTCATTCAATACTCATCTACAGTGAGTACTCTGAATCTATGTATGATAGTATGGGGGCTTCCTGAATGCAATGGCTTGATAAAAGCCTCGTGGGCTTTGGTATGATATGTAAATCGCCTTCTATAAAACAGAGTGAAACAAAAAAATCTCAGGAAAGAATATATTACATACAAACCTGTAGTATCTACTCTGTAAATAGCTTGATGCAACAGCCTTAGATGTATGAGTTGCACTACCAAAGTCGACAACTTTCACGCGATATGGCTGCCTGTCATGATCTACAAGCATAATATTCTCGGGCTTGAGGTCAGAGTGTATCAATCCCATACTTTTCAGTTTCAAGAGCGTTGTGCAGACTTGGTGTAAAATAGGACGGACATATTTCAGCGGTAATGGTCGGAATTTCGTGCTTCTGAGAAAGTCATAAAGATTTTGTTGCAACATCTCAAATACAACGCAAGTGTGGTTTTTATGGGTAAAACATTCGACTGCACGTACGAAATTATGCTCTTCCGAGTCTTCCTGCATCAACAAACTGAGGATATTTACTTCGATTTCGGCCTGTTTTTTATATGACGGGTGATCTTTCGATATTTTTACAGCAACTAATTCATTTGTGTGTCGTTTCCAGCATTTGACAACTTGCCCAAACGTTCCACGACCAAGAAATTCTAATACTTCATATTCTCCAGTGTAAGATCGTAGAATTTCATGCATAGTTATCTTATAGTCATACGCAGAGTCATTATCAGTTGAAGACTGTTCATTCGAACAGTTCTTTGCAGCAAATTTATGGTTTTCTGGGGTATCATCGGCAATAACAATTGTTTCTGCAACCCTCCTTCGATTTGTTCTACCGTCATTTTCAGCTCGTCTTCTCTTCTGTTGATGACGAATTCGTGGCTTTGCTTGATTGTGTTCAGCTCCTTGATGATTCCTTGGAAGGGATACCGGAGCTTCACTACTAATATCAGTTACCATCGAACATGGATCTTGAAACTGGCTGAGTGGCCCATGTTGATGAAGTAGGAAATCGTGCCGTGGGAACTCAGGAAAGTTCGGCAAAATGTGGATCGACATTACGATAATTGTTTTGGTTGTTATGTGGACTTCAGTAGGCCATAGCTACGGTGATTGAACGAAGCAAACTCGCTATCAGAGCCAGCAGCTTTCACGTATTTAAAACCGATTAAAAGTTAGCTGAAAAACATATACTTTCCTCGGAGATGTAAGCATAGAAAATAAATCCCAAGCTAGCAACTTGAATTCGAGGACGACTCTTGGCGTTCCTGTCATGTCCTGACAATAGCGAGCAATTTAAACAAACCCAGTCGTTTCTCAATCCAACTTGTAAAGTTTGATAAAAATACTAAGGTTCCAAATTACTATAAAACTATACCTTACCAAAGTTCGTAAGCAGGGCGATGCTTTAACAGGCACTGGTGGCAAAGGCTAACAGGTTCCTCGATAGCTCGGTATTCGTGTCATCTTCGTTTGTTTATGAAATAAATGCAATCCTTTTCGACTTGAAGGCGAAAGTGAAAATTAACTCTGTCCAGAATCGCTTTAGGTAGGCTTAAAACTTTATCAGTAAGTAGGTATGAGTATAAAATACTGCTCAATAAACATGACTGAACTGCAGTTTCGATGCAAGACCTGCGCTCACAAGCAATTTCGTCAGGTTGAGGTCACAAAAATGTCGCTATTGAGGGTCTTTTTGCAGAGTTAAACACCGTAGAAACATGCATGCACAACAGAAGATAGCTCCCAGTTACTTCTATGTCCTCCGATCGCTTATCGAGCATCTACAAGAACCGAGATCGCAAATTTCTCGTCTATTTTTCCTTCGCCTCCCTCCATCACAACGTGCTTGTCGCTTTCTTTCTATTAAACAACTTCAGCGCTTCGCTGCTTGTCCTCTCTCTAGAGACCTGGGTACAATGCAATATTACGTCACAGATTCGCGTGAGCATGCGAATGCTGCGCAGCGCGGGTAATTTCATTCATCCAAGGAAACCCCCACAATTATTTTCAAAATAAATTCGCAAGGAAACTACTTTGAAATATAATGTTAGCTAATTTTGCTACAGCATTCAACCATACTTCCATTATGGGAGGAGAACCAATCATATGCAAACATGTATGAAAAATACATAGAACATAGTTGACAATATTTTGTTACATAAAATATGTCCCACTTTTATACAGTGGCATACAAGTTCTTTATAAGAATGCTTTTTCGCCCAGTACGAAAACTTTCTTAGTTTTTTCATGATTTCAGTACTGAAACTCTCTTAAGAATTACAGTGTTACACAGACAGATACAAATGTTACAACAAAATATTGGTACAAATTAAGTAATAGTGATGACTATCTTTCGTGAATATTGGAAGTTTAAAGGCACAAAACTTATCAACTTTATTAGGACTCAGTAGTCCAGTACTGAATTTTCTCGACATTTTGAGCAGCTACGGCTGGCCGAGAACCACTTTAAAATAAACCACTCTCCTATAAAACTGTGTATTTCATCGAAAGGCCAATACATATGAATCCAAAATTCAGAGTCAAGAAAAAGTCACAGCTTCACAGCTGCGAGCCGGAGGAAAATTTTGCGTTTTATGTTGTATTTGAGGAAAGTTTTGTAATTTTTACCAAAAATCCAATTTCAGCCAAATTTTCAGTTAATCGACTGTGACAAGCATTGCCCTTCCACAGCACAATTTTTAGACATACAATGCAGGATTAAAGAACGTTGGTTAGTTTTGATTTCTTAAAACAGGGAAGGTTTATGATGAAGATTTGACAGCCGGAGGAAGGCTGGGCATTTTCCTGGACTCTGCCAGAACCAAATGGATATGAGTATACGTTTATTCCTGTTATACGGCCCTGAGGTTTAAAAATGTAGATTGCTAGAGTTCCTGTTGATAAATTAATAACTTTGGTAGGGTTCCTGTCGGTAACTTATTGAATTGCCCCTACCCAGTTAAAAAGCGCACGCTAGGCCCGATTTTGACGCAATAGTGTACGTTGCATCCAAACTACTTTATTCGAAATGCTAAAACTTTGTAAACTGAATGATTAGAATTCCAAGTACTGTAAATATCTTGGCCAGATAAATATGCGACATCAAGCCTAGCATTCTGCTCAAAAAGAGAGTTTTGTAGATGCACATTTTCCGTCTTTTTCTTCTCTATTAAGCTTCCTCGGACATTCCTCTAACACAATCTGGGCTTCTCCGGGATTATATCTATTCTATGCATATGTAGCTTTTAGAACAGAAAAGCAACCGGGGGTAAAGCCTAACTATCGAAAAATCTGGGATCGTGGAAAATGTCTATGGAGATTGCTTCGCAAGAAGCCCAATATATACCCTTAATCTTTTGGACTTTGTTTTTCCACTTCTCTTGATTTTTGAACTGGCTTGTATTCCAATGCTAAAACTGAAAAGGTGCTTATAGAAAACAAGTTATAAGTCTTTTATAAGAATCAAACCTTATTCTCTTAAGCCTAGGTGTTTCTTTAATATTCTGTCAAAACCAGCTTTAAATGTTTCTTCACTGTTTCCTAAATTTCTTATAACAACAAGACAACTGTGAGACAAGAAATAGAACTTATAGTTAGAAAAATTTGAGGGACTTGTCTTTTTGTATTTTTTTCCAGTTTAATGCTGAATTTTCCCACAAAAACAGATTTTTGAGTTTACTTTTGAAGCCGAGCCTTCCGTGTTTCTCAAATGTTTCTTACTTATTCCCTGATTTGAGCCTCGTCTTTCTTATAAACTAGTTTTATATACGAAAAACGTGTAACTTCTTTGTTCTAAATGACGTAGCCCCCCTCGCATAAAATATAGACTTATGGATTTAGCGAACGTTATTATTGATAACTGTTATCCAATGACGTAGATCATTATATTTAGTTTGTTAGACCCTTTTCACAATGACGCAGAAAGGGCTCGACCTCTGGCGAAAACGAGGCAGGTGATGTTCCAGAATCCAGAGTCTTCACCGACAATGATGAGTACGGGGAAAAGAGCTACTCATTCATTTTTGCGCTTGTTCTGCTTATGAAACGGTCAAAAATGGACAATAACATCGATTCCACAGTAAATCAGGCTCCGGAGAATAAATGTAGATCACTCAGATGGCAATGTACCATGTATTGGTGCTATAACACACTTTACAAAACCGATGCTTCGACATCGGGCCTACATTTGTTTAGGTAGTCACAAGCGAATCGAGCGAAGATTCGTTGGCGCAATTTGAGTAAAACAGTAGATGGCATGGATGATTTCATTTAAAAAAAACTGTGCCTCTTTAAAGCTGAGCAGAATATGGAAAGATACTCTGAGTTTCTAATCTGCGCTGGAAGCTCTATCACTAGCTTCATCTTGAAAAGTTCCCTTGACAGGTAGCATCTGTAGTTTTAACTCCATAATGCTTTGCAAAGCTCTGTCTGTTGATCTGATGTTTAACATATTTATATATCTGGCCAATTCTTATTGTGAATGACCTTTAAGACTAGCTTTAAGTAATTGAAGTCTCTTCTCTCTTTGATTGGCAACCAGCTTAATCTCAAAATCTTAGCAAGAATTTTTGAGTTTTTTATGTAACTCTACAGTGTTAAATAGTAAAACTGGTTCTACAGAAACAAAGCAGTGGAACACAGTACGTAGATTAACACAAGGAGTGTATACAAGTTAAACCAAAGAGATTAGAGAGTTGCATGAAAATTATACTTTAAGTGTCTATGAATTTAATGAGAGTTTCTTAGGCCTCTAAACTCCAGTATTTAACTTTTTTTAACTTTTTGAGCAGTGGAATTTCTTATGAAATACTTTTTCATTATCACATGAAAAAGTCGAAACATTTTATAGCATACGACCAGTACCTTTTTCGCTTTACGTGTGGTATTAAATGTTTCGACTTTTTAGTGCGATAGTGAACGCCTGTAGTGCCAAAAAACTCGTAAACCAGTTTTTATAAAAATCGTGCATACTAGGCAAGGAAGCCACCAGATCTAGCAGTTTATAAATAGATGCTTGAAAAGTAGCCAGTCAAAAAAAAAGCGGAGTATTTCAAAGACTCAATATCTGTTCTAAATCACCAAGCACACTTGTCCCTACAGGGCCATTGCCCCAATGGGCTCCCTTCATGACCCAGTAGAAAAGAAATATTTAGGTTCCTTGGCCTATTATCTTGGGTCCAATTGTGAAAAGATATTTTTTGGTTTTCCTCATAATGTAAATGATCACAAACCAGTCTGTTTGTAATCTGATCACAAGAGCAAGGCCCTATTGGATGACTTCTCTTTTAACATACAGACTGAACCTCAATACCGTACTTCATTGCGAATGGAATAGGGGCGTTACAGGGGGTCGAAACTAGGGGGGCAGGGGGCACTGGCCCTTCCACTTATTTTGCAAAAATAATAAGTTTCACTCTTTTTACTCATTTTTACAGAAGAATGTATTCTACAAGACAATTTTTCACTTGCTCATATTCAAAAAGCTTTGAAAATGATGCTCTAGCAAACATAGACAATCAGAATTCCCGACACATCCGAGACCCTCGTTCCCAGGCCCCTCCACTTTTCAAGTCGTTTCGATGCTCTTGCGTTATTTAGGCAGAGGCCACTACTGAAACATCCGTAAAAGATGTCCTGACAGAGTCAACTGCGACTCAGTTTCACAGTTTCGTTGGCAAGTTTTTTTAGCTTCATTCGCGTTGTGTGTTAACTCTGCCAGTAGCTCTTTTGATATGCAATGTAGACTGCATTGGCACTTTAGACATGCAATGTAGATTGTCAGCAATGGTGGCCACTTGACGGTTTATTGGTGAGTGGAGGGGGCAACCATACAACGGGAATCTGGAACGAACCTCAGAGGAAACAGCTTAGTAATTACGCCCTAAAACGACAAAGTTATTGAAAATTATTGGGGCGAGCTAAACCTCATCCCCTCCCGAGTGTCCGCCAGTTATTGGAAGTAGGCTGTTGATGGAGATTGAAGTTCTGGAACCCTGAATAAACTACCAATTTGGGTTTCACTAGTACGATACAATATAGCGCCCCACTTTACAAAGACAAAGCTTGCAACAAGTCAACTTTGTTCACTTATTCCTTTGCAGAAGCTACTTCAGTCACAGTAAATCATTTCTAGCATTGCTAATGCCGGGGGATTCTGTCCCCACGGGCTTAACATTTAGCCCCCTGTATTGAAGAGAAATGCTCTGCAAGTGAAAACTCATCCTACGATGAGCACTAAGATTAGCACTAGAATCCTTGAAATAGGCAGCCAATAAAGAAGCACATATAACTTTAAGAAAATTGCATAAACATGACACAAATTTGTACAAACCCTATCAAGATACTGATTTAAATCTCTCAAATATTATACTCTCTATGGCTGCTATACCTTCTAATTTACGCGCCGCCCTGTCTGCAGAGTATCGCAAACTCGACGAAATCCCGCGCGTGCAAGGGGAAATTTCCCGCGTGCACTGAATGCACTAAAGTCTCTTTCTGTTATGAACTGTTACTTGTGGTATGGTTTTTCTGGCGTGGTAGCGTGCAAATCCTAAATTTCTGCGTGCAGCCACTGCCCTCTCGCGTGCAGTTGTTTTAAAAAACCAGTGCAGTTTTTCCGACTGCGTAGAACTGTTATGTTGTTCAAACTCAAGCCATTGTCAAGCATTTTTGCAAAGAAAATCTTAAGAGAGTTTTAGTACTGAAATCTTTAATAACTAAGAAACTTTCAATGCTAGGGCAAGACATACTTTCCCCTAAAAAGACGTATATTCACACGTCTCGCATTTACAAAATGTTTCAAATAATGAAATCTTCGTAACTATCTGGCAAGGTTCACAAGGTACCAAACGGATTTCACCAGGATTTCAAAGAGTGGATTTAAAGCATTTGTTATGACATGGTTATGACAGCTCAGATAGCATAAGAAGTTGAGGGGGCAGGAGACCTGTCGGAACACGAAATGGCGATGTCCTTTCAACGATTAAAGAGAAAACAGCAGAGATGAAACTGTGTAGAAACTCCATACATGTAGGTATCACTTTAACAAACATGATGCATAGAATATTCGCGTGAAGCAAGCGCGGTCTGGTTTGTGGCGATCGCCACCCGGGCCTTCCTTAATTAAGTGTTGCTAGCACTTTTTCTCTGCCACAACCTGAAGCGGGGCCTACCGTTAGTGGATATTATGATCCCATACCGTCCCTGGTGTGAAGCAAGCATTCAGAAGACATACAACGAGATTAGATACGCGCGTCGAGCGCACACCAAAAGCACATTTCCAACTAATTAGGAAAATAACCGAACCCATTTGTTCCTGCTTTTAGCTGTAAAAACAATGCGATATGCTGGTACCGAATGGATATTTAACAATTAACCGACACTTCAGAGCAATTATATAAAAATTGTGCCACCACTGATGATGTGTCAGCTTTGTGAATAGGCCACATGCAGCACGTTGCGCAGAGCAAAGACAAGGACTTTTAATGTGTTTTAAAAGTTCTTTTCTGTCAGCTGTTCAGTTCAAATAATAATTGTGACAATGTAGCTTAATCGAGTTTTCTCTACCCACAAAATAGGCCTAGAATTGCTGAAGGCTTTGTGCCGTAAGTGACGGTAGATTTCGGAGAGATGAATAGAATTCCACAGGCGACAAAAAATCAAGAAATGTATGCATATAATGCATGATAAATAAACCTACATATAGAAATATCTTATGTACTAAGAGATAAGATTGAAAATAAGAAATTAACAAATACTATCTATGAAGGAAAGCTGCAATGATTAACCACGTTTTTTATAAGGAACCGCTTTATAAGAAACCTACATGTATAAGGCCAAAAAGATTAAGAAACTTCCTAGGCAAAATCACTAAGAAGCCTGTCTTCATATTGGAATATTTCTATCACTGCAAACAATCGAGAATTTGACAGCCAGTTCTAACCAATTTGTTGAGCCAGTTCTAGTCACAGCCAATTTCGCTTGAATTGTTGTTGTTGTTTACTTTATTTTGAGTAGGCTGTTATATCTAGCGTTTTCAGATAATTTAGGCCTACTATGCATGCCGCATCCAGGCATGGGACCCCTAGTTTAACGACCCTTCCGAAGGACGGCGGAGTGAGTTGCTGTGGTCATTTATCTGGAAAGTCGCTCATCCAGTTGGTGACCTAACACAGTCAAGCAAACTTCAGCTGGCTAACGGAAGCCAACTGAACCGCATGGCCACTCACCCAGTTCAAGTAACAGTATAGTGTTCCAGGTAAAAGTGTTTCATGGATGGGGTTTACATTGAAACTTGCAATGTCTATAGTAACCTACCTTAACACTTAACACTCATAATGTATTTATAGCACGAAATGTGGGATTAAATTTAAGGACCTATGAAGTACATTTTAGTACTACGATGTAGCAAAAAGCGGTGCAGTAATAAGCAACCATATAAACCAGGTTTTGTGCCAGTTCCCTATAATAAAACGTGTATAGATAGACTGACGAAGATGATTATGATGGTGAACAATATGTGTTGAGGGATGATGGGAAGACCAGTTATGATTATGGCAATGCTGTTCTTGCTGTTAATGAATACGGTGGCAATCACACTGATAGGGAAGATGACAATGGTGATGATGACAAGGATGATGATGATTATGGCGGTTAATAGTGAGTAATTAATAACGAAAGTTGTAATCGCAGTGATGATTATGTTCATGATGATGACAGTGTTGATGGTCATGTTGATAAAAATATGCTCCCACAATCAACATTGGATTGGGTTTATAGAGGAATGTTTGATGATCAGTTAAGATATATTGACGAAACAGGGTGTAACTTACCGATCATAAAATTAGTCTTACTTCCAATATGTCCCCCTATACTACTCCTTACTACTACCGGTACATACTGCTCCCAGCTAACCTAAGGTAGGCCCAAAGTTCTAGATATACAACGTACACCCTATATCATCAACAAATTACCGCAAACTACTCTTCAAGGGGTCGCACTGCTATCCCGATCGAGCATATGCTTTTCTCACCAACATACAAAGAACCTTTTACGTAATACCTAAGCATAAGTCAATGTATAGTATATGTATAAGATAAGATAAGAGCATTTAAACGTCTCCAATATTTAAAGAACAGAGCACAGTCACTTATCTAAGGCCACGTAATAAAGGATACGTGGAGTTATACATGGATTTCGGCCTCAAACTTATAAAATTGGACCGGTCCAAGGGGCCTAGGCCATAGTGGTCTATGACGCAATTAATGGGCTCTCTCCAAACTATTATAGAGAGAGATTTATCATCAGATTTGAAATATCTAACTATCCAACACGATATCAATTCGAACTGGGCATACCAAGAATGAACATAGAATTCTCAAGAAGAAACTGTCCTTTCCGGTTCAGAAGCGTGGAATGACAACCCAGTGGACATTAGAAGAAGCTTTAAAATTGGTACATTCAAAAGGAGATTTAATGAATTCCTTCAAAATCAGTACGACCCCTAGAAAGACCAGCAGTTTCTCTATTTACTTATTTAGTTATATTCTATAGCAATGCTTGTGAAATAGGTTGAAAGAGTTTTCGTATTGAAATATAATAATATATGATATATGACATATGATGATGATGATAATGATAATGATGATGATGATGATGATGATGATGATGATGATGATGATGATGATGATGATGATGATCATGATCATGATGATCATGATCATGATGAAGATGATGATCATGATCATGATCATAATAATCATGATGATGATTATGATGATGATCATAATGATGATGACGGTGATAATGATCATAATAATGATGACAGTGAAGATGAAACTTGACGGCTATTATGATAAAACGCGTATTTTCTATTTTAGAAATATTTTAATGTCAACTATAAAACGAACAGCTACAGGTAAAGATCATCAGCTCACACTTGAATCTGCTGTTCCTTCGAGTTTCTGCTTCTTCGCAGAGGGTCCTTCGCCATCAACAATCTGCGTGTGAAAAAAATGAGTCGAAATTTTACATTCCGTGGAATATGCGCCCTTTGACAGACTAGAAATGATGTCTGGCAGACCTCAAACGTTCTTCCTGACAAACGTAATCTCCAGCGATCTACAGGACCCTGGAGAGATTTTTGCGAAAACAAGACATGTTCTAAATATCCCATTAGTTGTAGGATAGGTTTCACAAAAACATTCTTATCTTGATAGCAGGAGGGCATGGAATCTACGCCCAGGTGTAGCAAAGAAAATCACTCTTTTATTTTGATAAACCATTAAATTCGAACGCCTGCCATCATTAGGAATTTAAATGGGAGATAAGCGGTAAAACAGGCTGACGCTAAGGAAGATGGAGGGAGGTCAGCATATCGAGAATGGGCGAGTTCACCCTCAAAGTGAAAAGTGACTCGTTCGAAGATATGCCTCCTGGAAGTTGAGGCAAAATTATTGCAAATCTGTGTAACTGCAATCTGGTGCAACAGGATTTCAACACCTAAAAAAGTAACTTACATGTTGAAAAGAGCTACCAGGGTGGCCTACCAAAATGATAAAATGATGCAGCAGATGAGCAAAGAGCAGTTTGTTATTTTGAACTTTACAATGCAAGACTGTTTTGATACGAAGTGATGCAGGCCACCGTGATGATCTTGAGCAACAATCTTTGGGCTCAAAATAAAAATCCTGCCGGCTTTTTATAAGCTAAAGCAGATAAGGAATGCGTGGCACGCAACTTTTGTCTTGAAAACAAACGTAAAGTCGTCCCTCTTATTAAATTAGACTTATTCTGCCTAAGCCTATGCCATCATTGTGTGAATTCGTGTTGGTCAATAAGTAATATATAATACTGTATAGAATACAACACTCTGCAGTACATTCAAAGATAGCACAATGTGACTCAACAGAAAACAATAAAAAGGTATTTCAATACAATACAATACAATACAACACAACACAACACAACACAACGCAATACAACGCAATGAAAACGCAATGAAAACGCAATACAACGCAATACAATGCAACACAATATATAAAAAGTAATAACATACAGCAAACAAGCAATACAATGAAATACAAGGCAATAAAATGCAGGGCAGTGTAGTACAGTGCAACCAACACAATACAAAACAATACAGTACAATAAAACAACAAAAACGCAAAAAATGAAATAAAAGGCAATACAATATAAAGTAATATAATGCAATTTAATGCAACACAATAAAATGCAATTTAATGCAACACAATAAAATACAATGAAATAAAACGCAATAAACGCAGCGCAACTCAATGCAATGAAATAAAACCAAATACAGCATAGCACAGTGCAACGCAATATATAACTAAATAAACCCAATAACGGTAAAGGTCAGCTCCACATAAGCTTACGTACGTTGGGAATCGTTTGCCAGAGAGGAAACTTACCTGGAGCAGTCAGGACAGTGGGGTAGGATGGCTAGTTCCTATTCTCGCAGCATATAACTCCCAGATGTTGCCACCTGGTGCCCACTTTCTGCTGGGCGGACACAAAAGACGATGGCTCTAACCACTCCTCCACTCACCCCATAACAAGCCCAATAAAATTAGACTAAAATTAGTAAAAGGCAATAAAACCCAATGTAATGAAACAAAATGCAAACAACGGATTACAATTAAATTCACACTAAACAAAGGAATAAGATCAAACGCAATTTAAAGCCAAGGTAAGAAACTCAAAGCCAGGGTCTAAAATAAACATATTTTATCTGACTCGCTTTGTGGAGTTGTACACATTTTCCATTTCTAAGAATACCTAATTCTACACTGATCTCTTATATTGTTCACGTTTTTCTATTTTGAGCCAAGATTATTCTTAAATCATTCTTGAACGACAAATAGTATAATTTCACCTCAAAATCAGAGGGAAAAATCCAGACCTTGCTAGAAAGCGTGTATCAAACTGGCCATCAAGTGACAATAAATCTCGCTCTAGATAAAGGACTTAGGACTGTGCAACAATTAAAGCCAATGTTGGCCAGAATAATAATTGGCTTGGCCAGAATACTGGGTCATACGAAATCATTTGTGGATCCGTTAGAAAACATCCAGAACATATAAGAGGATCGGGACTCACAGGGGATTAACGGATCAATTCACCAGGTGCTTCGACAGCTCTTAATTCCAGGCACGTGCAATAAAAAATTCATAAAACCAAAGTGCAGAATCGATTGGAAGGCAAATACAAATCCATGGAATGGCTAAAGGTGTGGTGAACTTTGATTAGATACAACGATGGCTCCTGATAATGAATGGTGCTGATTTCAAATCCAAGATATGAATTAATTTTATGGTCAACTCAAGATTCGCACGTACTCATTCACAAGTATCAAAGCTAGAAACTTCCAGACAGATGTGGAAATCATTTGTCTTTCGAAGAACCTAGTATCTACAAAAATTCTAAAGGGCTAGGGTTTTATAACTTCGATTTTGTAAGTGTTTATCTGTTGCATACCAACTTTTTACTTTCTCTGTTTTTCTATTTATCTAAAGATTAACCGATAAGTCAAGAGAGTGAAGAAGTTTTGTCTCTTAAGTTAGCTTGAATTATGGTCACTAAAGTTTCACACTTGTTGTAACGGTTCTAGGCTATTCTCCGAGAGTTTGTATAAATATTGCTAGCTAAAAAACTTTCCAGGTTCCAATACTTTCCCCATTTCAGCTTCCAGCTGACAAATAAAGTCATGAAATGATGCTCAGGCTACACTGAACAGCTCACAGGATTTCTAGGGCAAAATGACTACTGATTATACCAGCTAAATTTCTGCGCATAGATGGCTTGAAGTCAAGCCGGAGGAGGATAATACAGTGCATATGAGGTGATGCAAAGAGTGTGAGAAGTGTGAACAAAAGAAGAATAGATGCTGAATAGACACTAAATGGACAACAGAGGCACTTGCCTTCCAGCATCATCACATATGCTCTCTATTATACTCCTTTGTTTCTGACTTTACAGCTTGGGCTATCGCCTGTTATGGCTTCTTAATATATCATGAGGTGTTAATAGGTAAGCCCCTCTTAGGTAATATCCATTGTGACCCCATTGTTATGTAGGTAGTTTAAGCAAGCCCAATGTCATTGTAAGTTTAGTATTGACGAAGATTTTAATCGAAACGTTTAAAGCAATGTTCCCGCTTTTTCGTGCTATAGTGAAGTTCTGTAGTACCAACAGACTTTTCAAGTTTATGGTTATATATATATATATATATATATATATATATATATATATATATATATATATATATATATATATATATATATATATATATATATATATATATATATATATATATATATATATATACACACACACACACAATGTAGCAAACCTACCTCAGACCCAGATGTTCGCAGATATAAAAATATATTAATATATGTATACATATACATATATTCATTTATCTATATATAGATATATATATATACATGTCAGTACTGATGAACATATCAGTACTGATGAAGATATTTATCGAAACGTCTACAATATATATATTATATATATATTTATAACATAAAATGTAATAAACCTACCTCAGACCCAGATGTTCTCAAAATCAAAGGTGCCTTTTCTGCTTGCCGTTTATTAGATTCATTAGTTGCTGCCATGCTTGTCTGCCCCACTGCGGTAACTGCTTGTATAAGGTTAAATCCACTTAACGAATCATCCATTGAAGGAGCTGACTGGAGACCGATATCAAGGCTATCCTCGTTGAGGTTGGAATTTTCTGCTGAATTGAAGCTAGAAATAAGACGGTCAAAGCGAGATGGCTATCGAGGCCAGTACTATGCATTATTGAAGTCAATAAAATTATTTTTGTATTACCAAGGAACGAACCTAGGTTTAAAGAATAACGAAAGAGCTGATGAAACACTGACAATCCAAGCACGTCTGTTGTTTGCATTTCGAACTCGCACCCACAGGTACACGTCTCCTTAGCTCCAAGGTGTGCTTTTCACTGCCAACCTATTGTACCATCTATGTCTTTTGATACCAAAATGCAACATGTATAAAACGACAAAGGACTAATCGAAAGCATACCCTTAAACGGATGTATCACAATAAAGTAGGTTTATTGCCTGTTCTACACAATCAAACAGTGGCAAATTGGATATTGCTAAATTAAAGGTGCCTCATACCTGTCGACCATGACAATAAGATTTAACTGACTATTAGTCTATCTTCTTTTAGTTGAAACAAATTCGTAAGAAACCTACTTTGCTTTGAAAATGAAGAAAGCAACTGAGAGATGACTGATGCTTTTCAAACGCATCTCCAAGGAAAATGCTTCCCGAAGCACTCAGCACCCCATAGTACTCCACTTCGAGCCTGCCAATGTCTAGGGGCGTACAATGCCACACGTGTGATATCTTTTTCCAAGGAAGGCTAGCAAAACCCTTGTTGCTTTGCAACAATTCCTGCATAGACATAAAGGTTCGTATCAACAAATACAGATAAGCTACCTTGGAAATGACATTCCAGTATTGCTATCTTCATTAGTCACTGAAAGAGAAAAAGATTGACAATAACGATTTATTCCCATATCGTGAAATCCCGAATATAAATCCCCCTCCGAATATAAGCCCCCTGTTCAAAAGCCTTAGCTAACAATAAATACATATTCATATATAGAAATATAACTAATAGCTAACAAGGCTGATGAGATTCAAACATGCATATGTTTGTGTGTGTGTGTTTGCTTGTGTTTGTGATTATAACCATGCCTTTGTTTGCCTTATATGCTTGTGACAATTTTGTGTGCTTGCATTTCAGGGGTGGGTGGTGCTTGGGGAGGGTCAGGGGCTATAGCCCCATCAAAGCATGCTGGCTTCCTGTCAGAAGGTGAATATCTCCTGTCTTTGAGTTAGTATAGCAGTTCCATTACCCTGATAACTGTATTGTAGACCCTCAATCAGAAGAGTCAGCCCCTTTCAGAAACTCCTGATACCATCCCTGTTGTGTTTATGTGCATGATTGTGCACTCGTGTGTATATGTATGTGCTAAAAACTGATAATATGTCATGCTACATAATGATCATAGGTAAAAACAATTGTATGTCCATGCCTATTGGTTTCATTAACTGGTTGTCTTTCTTTGGTTGCAACTCACTAATAGCATCTTGTGAATCTTCAGATGTTGGAGCAGGTGATGGAAAGCTCATATTTGAATTACTGTCATCATTCAAGGCACCAGGAAATGCACTTTCTGCTGCAAAAGGAAGAAAATTCTCTTAAACAAGTCTCACAAACCCATCATAGAGGAACTCTTCCCCTAAACCACTTCCTCCCCATCCTAAAATTGTTTCTCTATTCCCTTGTGCGTTGATCACTATAAACAACCATCATCTAAATCAAAATCATAATTATCATCAACTTTATCATTATTAAAACATTCTAATAGTCATCTTCAAATTCATCACTGCCTATATTATCACCATAATTATTATCGTTAATATCATCATATCATTAGGCCTGCCAATAAGCCTGTAATCTTCCTAGCTGTTTTAACAAGTTTTAACAGAAAATTCTTAACAAGTTACCTTTTTCAGTTTTAATATCATCATTTCCTTTTTTCATCTAAAGAAACAATGAAAAACTCCATAATAACTTAACATTCCATTACATACTGAGGCTAGTTAAACTACAAAATTACCACTATAGTTACCACTATAGTAATGAGGGGAGAGGGAACATTTAAACCACCAAAGGATGAATGCTGAGTAAAAATTTGGTGGTACAGAACAAAAAAACAGAATACAAATTGTTCAAACTACCAACATAAGTAACAAGTCAAGGAGAAAACACAAAATCCTCCCATTGTCTAGAAGCAGGGGCATACCTGCTAGGGGGTGTGGGGGGTTAGAAACTCCCCATTACTTTGATGAACATTTGGTAAATGTGCAGGTAATCAGCAAGATGAGCACTACTTAAAAAATTCAACATAGTTAGCAAAATGAAATAATCATTATCAATAACATTAAGGTGGTTGGCAAAATGGCACTTAACATAATCAGTACTACTAAGGTACTCCAGTGGGCAAAATGGTAAGACTTGCGTTTTATGACAACAAATTTGCCTTTGTACACCTCCTAATCAAACTTTCTGTGGCACATGGCTGCTTATGAGAGTTGGTCAAGCCTATGGCACCAACAATTACAGTTCTTGAAGCTTGAACATAACAACAAAAAGCTTACAAACCTTTCCATCATCTTTTTGAACTGTAAAGAGAGCAAGAATCTAAAATGCATCATTGTTTATCAAGGTGCATGATAGCATTGCTAAGATGATAAACTGTCACTCTTCTTACTAAATCAGTAAAGTCATGACCAGCATGCTATCCATAAAATGGCCTAACTCAAGTACATGTCACAGGTCCTAGAAAGAGTAACCTGTCACACATCTAAAAGTCAGCCTTTGAGATGGGTGTTTATCAAAGGGGAGCTCTTTTAAGGGGGCTTTCATTTAACAATCAAATAAAACAACTGCATTGTCCTTTCATTCATCGACTTACTTCCATTCATTTACAAATGCATTCACAACAAATATGAGCTAATTGAATTGTGTGGAAATATGATGTAACACAATGCACTTAAAAGGAAAAAGCAATTAATGGATAATAGACAGGATGAAATATTGAGTAGCCATATAGGTAGCACAAATACATTGTAATAATGTGCAATATCCTCTTAAAGGGGAGTGTTCATTTAAAAAAATGTCTTAGAAGAGATGCTCAGTTGATGAGGGCACTATTCCAAAGGGTGCTCTTTTGCTCTTTCAAAGAGATATGAAAATCAAGAACAATTGGAATTGACCTTTCATACTTCTCACTCTAAAGTCCCAAGCAGATTGGGGGGATTGGAATAGTAGGGGGTTGGAAATTTCCTAAAAACCTATTAAATGGGGGGTTGGAATAACCAGGGTGGATGGAAAATATCCCTTTGTTAGAGGGAGTTCCTCCTCTAAATGATTCCGATAGCATACATATCTAACTGATAGTTTTCTCTGCTTCATATTTGTCTGTTTTTTGCTTCATATTAATTTGTCATCCTTTCACTTGAATTGTAAACTGTTTATCTAAATTGTTGTTGTATTTTATTTATGGAAATGTATGTTAGCTGGAATTTAAAATTACAAACCTGAACCTGAACCTGAACCTTAGTATAATAGCTATGGAAGAGTTTCACAACATATTTCAACTAGAAACAATGTGAAAGCATGATTTCTCACATTTCTTAATACTCAATCAATTTATAGACACAAGAATAATAAACAGGGGATCTGAAATAAGGATGTTCTAGGTGGATGTTTTGAAAAATTAATAAGTGGGGGGCCTTCATTCAGGACTCAAGAGTAAGTGACTCCAGTTTAAAATTGGAAATTTTGTCTAAAAAACCTGGAAATCTACAATATCTATGTGAAACATACAAATTAAACTGGGATACACAAGAGTGCAATGGAGGTGATAATCATAGTAATTAAAGCACCAATGCATAACAAATATCAAGACAAATCTAAACCACCCAGGATGACTGTACAAGCATGTATCAAGAGCTTTGTAAAATTGTGAGCATTCACTAAAAGTTGTGGTAGGATTCACCTACCTGGAATCCACTTGAAAATTTTCATAGTACAATTTGTTGGACCAACATGAACCCACTTCTTCTCCCTGCAAAACAAAAGTCCACTCTTATTTAGAATGAGATTAAAAATTGTATAGAGGCAGCTTAGGGATCCTAGACAAAATTCCAAACGAAATTCATGTCCTAAAGCTACTGCCATCACCTAAACAATTGATTGCTCCAAGAAATCGTGAGTGTGCAATTGCCAAACTCTGCAGTGTGGTTTTGTTGTTCTACCAATCATACAAAGCACTCTGTGCATAACGCCAAGCAGTCTGCCTATGTCCAAAAGAACACAGATTGGCACTATTGCTCTGTGTGACATTTAGATTTATATGTAATCAACCGGGAGATCTCAGAGTCACACTCGCACAATCGTTCGTATTCAGCTCTTACCATTTTCGAACTTTTTCTATAGTCAGCATTACCCGTTTTATTTCATCTTTGTCCTTCGCTCGACTTCTTGTTTCGAGACGCAGTGAGCTCCTGTTCATTTTTAACTTTTAAATAATATCGATCAAAGATGGCAAAACTTCCTAAAGTCAATAACAATGGTGGATGGCCAAAGAAAAACTGAATTGAATTATTACTGTGAATCATGGGAAATGATATAAAATGGCGCACCATGCTCAGCGTGCACAAACCACTGTTCTCAAAAACCGATTTTTTGAGATCAGTGGCAGAGACAGAGCGCAGCTAGGCCAATGAGCTAGGCACAAGCCTATGCCCGCTAATGAAGATTGGCTTACTCAATGCGAATCTGGGTCCTTAAAATATATTTTACATAAAGTGGCTTCAATTGTGAGCTTCGAGTTGACCTACTACAGTATTGCTAAGCTTTTACCCGTAGCGAAGTTCATTTGTTTAGTTTTCACGAAGTTAAGAATTAGCATCGCAAGTAAACATTTACAGTATATTGCCACTGGTAGCCTGCATCTAGATAAGGTCCGAAAATATTCGAGAGGGGGGGGGCTCGAGTGGACAGAAATAGCAAGGATATACAGAGAAGGTGCTAAAACACGTACTAAAGTACAGTACATTTGATATAAAAAGTGGAGGGGCTACGGCCCTCCCCCAACCCCCCAGTCACTCTGCCCATGCTCTATGTTGCTACAAATGAAGATTCTCAGATCATTTCTATGTTATTCCCACTCTTTCGTAAGGTATCTACTGTACAGTACAGTACTGTTAACAGCAATACTGAGAGTCAGTTAAATTTTAACTTCATGTTGAATTAACTTTCAGGGAGTCCGAACATCCAAACATTGACGTAAAATGCATTACCATTCACTGCTCAAAGGTGAAGACCAAACCTGGCGATGTGTAATTCACACGACTCAAATAACGCGTTCTCAAGTATCTAAATCAACAAATACTGTATCATCTTGTCCAGAAAAGCGTGCAAAATCAATATCCACTACTGGCAAAAAGACGAGTTTCATCATTTCCAGATTTCTCATCAAAATATCAGTGAGATTTATCCTTTTGCGTACGCGAGTGAGAAATTGTGGAAAAGCTTGAGACTTGAAGAGTTCCGTACCAGAGGGAAGAATCCTAACTTACTCGAAATATTGTTTGTTTATCATAATACACTACCGTTCAAAAAGTGTTGGGACGATTCGAAGTTTCGAAGGACGTTTATGTTAATAGCTTTAAGCAATATGCATTTGATCCTCTCCTATCCAACAAGACAACCAACTATTACTATGAAATTTTATATCTTAAAAAGTATAAGGCAAAAGTTGAAGTGCTTCATAAACTCATTAGGATTTTTTACAATGTTTAGATATGCACTAGTCGAAGATAGGACTATGCATATTACAAAAACTTTTCGTTGCCACACAAAAACAAAATCGACGCGATCATTCTTGTATCGAATCGTCCCAACACTTTTTGAACGGTAGTGTAGTAATACGTACACAATATGCATAATGCTAGAGCATCTTTACAAATCTAGAAAACCACAACCGTTATATCATCCTCTAGCAGCTCAATATAATATGGTTATTGTATTTTGAAGTAATCTCAAGAATACAGTAGAACTAAGTTTAATATGGAGTACTACATATTCGATCAGATCAAAAAGCTTCGATGGTTTTCTAAAAAGGTTCTTGATCAGTGGTAGATCTTAAGAAGGACCAGACCAGGGGGCAATTGCCCCACTCACCCATAAACTAGTCGGCATTTTGGCATATATTGGGACAACTGTTGGAACTAACAAATAGATAGTCGGGTAACCTCTGAGAAAAGTCAGCATATTTGCTGTTGATGCCCCTATTGAATGTTTGCTAAATCCGTTACTGGCCTTTACTCGCTAACACGTTAAAAATGAAGCGCTGGAAAAAAGGTGTTTTGTAGGAATGTGCTCTTGCATTACTCAAAATAGAACTGCACGAAACTCTCTCAAGTGCACATATGCAACGATTAGCATACACCAGATGCAAATAGAAAGAAATACTCTCTTTTATCCCAGAGTTGGGTCCATGTAAAAGCAAGCTTTTTCTTATAAGAAAACCACTCTTTTGCCTGAGCCTCAATTTTCTTAACTTTTTCCGAAATCAAGGCTGAGATTTTCGGAACTTTTAATACAAGTTGTGAAAATCTCAGCATTACTTGCTATAAAAAGTTTGATCTTTGTAAACCAAGAATATCAAAGAAAAGTCTCGATCTTTGTAAAGGAGCTTGTAAAGAATGAGCTAATATCGACTTCTGACAAGTAAAAAAGGTGAACTTTGGAACTTGAGCCTTGTGATATTCTTAAAATTTGCTTAAAGTTTTGGCCTTTTGAGCCTTATTTTCTTATAAACTTTTTTCGTATAAAAAACTGCGTGTATGTCGGATATTTCTAGCTTATTATGTCACTATTTCATTCTTATCATGTTCGGCAACAAAAGATTCTCATAATTCTCTTCTGTACATTCGGCGTAGGGCTTACATGGATTCCAACCTGGGCTGTATTAGTGTTATAACAAAGAAAATTGTAAGTGGCATCTGCAGTGAGGACTTGGTGATTGTGTCTCTACTCGCTGCGGTTGCCACAAAATCTTGTATTAATTTTATTGCAGTTGTCTTTTTATCATTCCTAGTTGCAAAAAAATACTGTAGGCCTCTCCATTACGTATTTCAAGTCATAAAAGCCAATAATTGTCTAGGTTTTAAAAAAGGGTTCCCAGCTACAAGAGGAGATGCCCAGTAAGTCCATTTAGGTCATACAGAATTTCTGAAACCAAGGGACATACCGTTTTACTCACAACCGCACATCTACCTGGACACACCTTAAAGTGAGTCCGCCCTACAGTTATCTTGAGGTCGAATTGGGGTCTCTGCCCTAATCTTTGTCTTATTACAATTTGTACAAGACAAGGAGCTCTGCTTTCACATAAGAAACGAAGTATGTATTAATATAATTGATATAACATCAAAACAACTGAATATATACTTTCTAATCTACACCAGTATATCTATTCGAATACAACGTTCGATGTCAAATCTCAGTATACTGTAAAACCCTGAATATAGGCACTGGGCTTAAAGAGGTTCGTAAGCACTTTTTGGTGGGCTTGTACTCGAGGGGCTTGTATCTGGGGGCTTATATTCGGGATTATACGGTGTGTGAATAGCCTGCTGGCACTACAGAGTTTCGCCATAGCACCATTAAGCAAAACATCCTTAGGCACATTGATAATACGTGTTTCGTCCCACCGTCAACAGTGGAAGAGACGCTGAACAAGACCACGAAAGGCATACAACTAGATTCCGGTGAATTCAAGTGAACAGTAAGAGTACTACACCACTTGAATGCACCCACATCTGGTCGTATATTCTGCGTCACTTTTCGGTCGGTATCCATTGTTTCATACTCAGATGAGTGTCTGGCTTGACACAATCCTAAAACATTGCAATGTATAATTCTCTCTGCTCAGTGTCTCTAATTATTGATGTACTAACGAAACGTGTAATGCATCTTTCAAAAAAGATTTTAACTATTCCGATAAGGCCCCGAGAGCTGTGTGCTGATATACAACATACTGAGAATATGCATAATAAGACTAGAGCGAGTCCAGTTTATCGTACGATCTTCAATATATCTCCTTAATCTCTGACATCAATTGCTTTCTTATGACTTCATATTTTGTAAATTTAAAATTTTAATAACAATTTCTTGCATCAGCTTCAGGGCGGTGCTCTATGTAGTGGCTAGTGCATAAATGCAGTGGGGTATCTATACTGGGTTCTACTTAACATTGCTTAATATAGCATAGTCGCCAAATGTTCGAGAACTCTGTCAGGTCTATTTTCTCCCAACCTAATTGACCACTCATCTTGCAGGATTCTGACCACAGATGCTAAGACTAGGCCCATTTTGCATGATGATTGGTCAATAAGGTTGGGAGAAAATAGACTTGACAAGGCTATCAAACATTTGGCAGCTATGCTGTTTAATATTTCCTACAAAATCTAACATTTCAAATTTTTGGAGCAACCCACGAATTGCATCCAAACGATCCCATAAGAATACAAAGATTACGTCGCGATACATTTCTTAAACACGAGGTGCATGGTGGCCAGATTGCACCAGAGAACGGCAATGGAGGGCAGCAATGCAACCTCACAGCATAGCTATGAATACAGTACCTAAAGCAATCTTTATAAAAAAGATAATGGCGACAGCTCAGAATAACATATAAAGCCAATAAAAACTTATCTAGTGCTAGGGTAAGAAATTTTTACAACTTGATAAATGACAAAATAGCGATGAGCTGAGTTATTTACAAATCTTCAATGTTTCCTCATCAGAATGGTGGCCAAACATTTCACTTTCGGAGATCTGAAAAACAGAAAGACATGAAATTCAAATACGAAACCAACTCAATAAACGTTTAGGAATAGAGAGCAGGTGAACCCTTGGCTCGCCAGCATAAATTCCCACTATATACATACGTATATACAAAGTTCTGGCCATACTGCTATAATCTAAGGCGGCTGTATAAGCGATGTGGACCTGTTTTAGCTAAATTAGAATTAAAGGTGACTTCAAGCACTCAATTGCGTATAGTAAAAGCTTGCCAGAATCACATTTCAAAAATACAACTATAATTTCGGGTTCAATAGACAAAGAATTATCGTTAGGATTGATTGCTAGTCGGTAATCTCTCAGTCATCAGCCATCCTATAAAGGGAATGCTCCTCTAAATGACACAGACGTACTACCACGACTTTCTAATTTTAAGCAGCTTTTGGAGTAAAAGGCTGTTTTTCATTTGTCTACAGAAAAGATAACTCACAGGTCAATAGAACCAGTGCTGTTGACTAGCAGTTACTTCTTTGGGGAGGGAAACGGCGAAAATCCCGACATGAAACCACACACGTCACAGTATGGTTTTCAAAAGGCACTGACACGAAAGGTATACGTTGTATCTCAACTCCTTCAGAAGTTCCAGCCCAGAAAGTCTCTCCAGTAGTAATGTTGCGTTCCCTCAACTAAACTGAGGCCAACTCAGTTGAGCATCAGTGGTCTTAGTTTAATTCTAATAATGGAAATATCACGATCAACTCTTTATTCAGCTGTAACAGCTGCAGCTCTCTATTCTCTTTCCATGCAAATCCTCTTATCAAATAGCACCTAAAGAACAGTGGGATAACCAGCATATGTTGAGGTTAGCCCAACTCCTTAGGGCCCAACAGCCTTTGAGGCCCCAAAGGGACTCCGTCGGCGGTTTCTAATAGAAAGTGTTTTTGCATTAAACGTTTATTTATAAGAAACAAACTTTCTCCCTTCAGCTCGGGTGCTTCTTAATATTTTGTAAAATCCACACTTAACTGCTTCTTAAAGCGTTTCTTAAAATTTCTGAAATATCCTATAACAAGGTAACTGTGAGACGAGAAGTATAAATTTCAGCGAAAAACATTTGGGAGACGGATATTTTTTGTGTTTTGCTTCCAGTTTAGTAAAAAGGTTTTTAGCATAAATAGATTCTCCGAGTTTACTTTTGAAACGCAGCCTGTCTGTTTCCTAAATGTTTCTTAATTTTTGCCGGATGTGAGTCTTGTGTTTCCTATATACTTGTATCTTATAAAAACACGCGTACTTGATGTAAAAAGTGATTTAATATGTCAATCCCCCCCCCCCTCTTAACAGGTACATACTGCTTCTTTTCTCGCCTATCGATAAAGTCCCTATTAGTTACTGTTGTCTAAATCTGGCAGAATATTATAAGCATCGAGGGGCCCCGGAGCAAACTAAAACCACGGGCCATGAACCGCTTTGTTACGCCACAGCTCGACAAGCAACAATGCAGTGTTCAAATGAGATAGTGCGTGTACAGAAATCACCCTACACGACATCAAAAAACATAATACGAAAGTACGTCAATTGACAGTAGCACGGTGGCGGATATTTCTAAATCTTCATGGGGGCCAACGGTAGTCAATTTGACGACTATTTTGGAAAATATGCGACACATCCTACCACTGGGGCTACCATGCGCAACCATGCCTAATTTTAGTAACGGGCACTTACCCCCTTCCTTCGAAAATGGCTTTTCGAAAAGCCCTTGTATTTTTGTCAAAGTAAAGACTAATCTACTTCACAAGGCATTTTTTTCGAAAAGACCTTGTATTTATGCCAAAGTAATGACTAATCTACTTCACAGGGCATTTTTCCTCTGGTTCCCCTAACAGCAAAACAAATTCTTAAGTGAGGCTGAATCAACTTTGCCTTAACGTCAAGATCTTCCTACGGCATGCAAGCCATGGAACATCAAAGTGGGATTTCTGTTCTAGGGTAAACAGAATATCACAATTGACGTAACGTATGATTTAGTCCCCCAAATTACTCCAGCCACATAACAGTTGAGACCAAAGAGCAACAAGTTTTGGAAATGCCAACCAAAGTCATTAAACCCCGACTTTGCTCAAATGAAGTTATACATGGTGATGCTCAGGGTTGCCATAAAGGGGCTGGAGGGGGCTCATCCCATTTTTTAAAAATAGAGATTTGAGGGGGAGGGCTGAGCCACCCTTCCAATGGGTGCACACTAGTTTGGTGAATGCAAAGTTTGGTATTATCAGGATACCATAGTTTTTACGTATGAGTTACATCAATTAAAAATAACTTCTGTATAAGCTTGTATGTATTCAAATTTGAACAATTTAGAATGAAATCATGGGTGTGGTCATAGGTGTGGTCCGTAAAATAATTGGTTGCAGCTCAATTCTCTTTGTTAACTTTTTAGGATGACACCACTAATTGTGGTCATAAATGAATTGAACCAATATATCACACAAAGAGCCAACAATTACATGTTCCACTTAAAATATCCCCATAAGAGACCCTTAACATTAAAAATGAATATAAGCACAAATGGGAATCTAATCAGTAAAATGGAACCAACCGCTAAGATGTCCAGTTATAAGTTTTGGTTTGATTTTGGGTTTTGAGCCAATTGGTCCAAGGGTATATCTTTCCACTTTGCAGAGCCTTCTAAGCAATGCATCTCGTCTTTCCTTGTCATCTGGCTTGAATACTGTTGCCATTGTCCAGCTCATAGGATAAACAACCGAACTGCGGAATTCCGGTGACTTCAGGAGAGGGATATATTTCTTGCAATTGCCTCCAGATTCAAAGAAATCATGGCACATTGCAAAATACACTGTCCTGATTGCAAGATCATGAACTGCAAATAAAAAAGATAAATTAAGATGTGTACATAAAATCTATAACCATGTCATTCTCTGATGTGGGATGTCTGTGAAAGCTGTAATATTTACCAACAAATCAAATTATCTTGTAAAAATCATAAGACTTTCCGAAAAAAGCAATGGTGCCAACAAAGAGATATTCCAGGGGATGTGATGTCCCTCACACCCCCCTCAGTTCGGGCTTGCTTCTGATAACCATGAAGAATAAGGACCAGGTCACAAGCAGCAGTGGACGACAGGCATGTAGAAGCAACTACATAGCTAGCTTGGCAGGAATATTTCTCCAACTTCAATTCACCAGCAAGAGTCATGTAAGTATTTACTGACCTTTATCATACAAAATTCTCTACTTACACATACATTACAAAACTGAGAATATTCAATTGCACATTGACAATACAGTGAAATATTATATTTCTCAAAATGAATATTCCTAATAATGTTCAAAAACAAAAAAAGTTTTCACTCACTATTCAAAGCTGAAGAGTTTTCATCAGAGACAACTTCCTTGTACTTTGGGCTACACACCACAATGATATTGCCTGCTTTTTGTAGTAAACTGTTCACATATTGGAATGGATGTGAAACACATTCTAATTGCCCCACCTCAACACAGCTTGCATCAAATCCTTTCTTTCGGAGCCAGTGAACCAGATTTACACACAGCCGAACCTCGTCAGAGGCAGAAACAACAAACACATTGTCAGAAGATCCTTGTTGTCCTGATTTATCTTGGTTGCCTAACAGTAGCAGAAACAGTAATACTTTGCATCATCAGGCAAAAGTAACAACAAAATTCAAATAATAGCTGTAACTGTAGGTACATAGAGTTCCTTATATGGTATAGCTTGAAATAATGTTTTCAGAGTTAGAAATGGAATAAATATTATAGGAATGTTCATCATTACAAGCAGATCTACTTAGCAAAAATAGAATAAGATGCTTTACACTTTTTTAGCAAGAGGAAACTTTTAAAAATTTGAGGGAAAGGGCAGAGGTCTAGACTTCCAAGACCCTACATATAAGCACCTGTGCTGTTAGTCATGAACAACTTGACAGGAAGGACATTTCCTTCATTTTTCATTTAATATACATGTCTTTTGTTTTGTTCTACAACTGAGTTCTACTGTGCCATCCAAAGTAGGAAAAGACACAAGGTCATCTAGTCTTCACTTTGGATAACATATACAATTTTTTAAATTTTATCAAACAACAAAGAAATAAATAAGAAAAGGAAGGAAACAGAAAGGTTACTTGGTACCATAAGAATTAATGACCAAAAAGTGAATTGTGGGCCCAATCTCTAATAGAGTAAATCTAGATTGTCAGAATGGTGCATGTGCTACATCAACAGCAGTGCAGGCCTTTCAATGAGACGCGTACGAGCGCGCAGGCACGCGCCCAGCTCAGTTCACATGCTCGACATGTCGCTCGCACCAGCTTTATCAATGATACACATCCAAGTACCAAGGGAAGATCTTGCATTTGAATGTTTAGCGTGTGCAAATGATCCCATGTGCGGGATTGGCAGAGCAAGTTAGATTTACTCATTGAAAGGCCTGCAGTGCTATCAAATGACTTCCCTTGAGCAACAGCTTGGAGGCATGTTCCATCTGATGCCCCAGTGGTAGAGCACTCAGTGTATAAGGTCAAGACTCATAAGTTCATATTCCACTTAGGTCAGTTATTTTCTTGCACTTTCACTTCACAAGTTTCCCAAACCCCTGCTTTCTTTTCATTCTATTTTGCATCTATACTACATGCAGAAATCTGTATATCCTAATGACTGTGTGTGCATAGTGAACACTTATAAAATAACTCACTCCACATTTTTGGAGAAATGGCCTAAACCAATGTTATGAGGAGTCACTTTCTAACATACAGAAATCAACAAAACACAACATTGAGATACTGTTGTAGGTTGTGTTTATGTAGATTCTAATTAAGAGCAGAGTATGGGTAGCCTTTATTTTTCATTGTATTTATTTATTTCATTATTTCTATTGCTGTAGCATAAATATGATAACTGAAATATGAGAAAAGTCTTGTGTCTGCAAAGCTGCAACACAAAGTCAATGGTAGTGAATTATTCAATACATACTTGAAAAGCTGTTGTCTTTGGCTAGATAATTTTGCTTCAGAGGAGGCTGATACCCTCCATGCACAACATGGAATGATGCCTCTTCAGAGGTATCATATGACTCTGACAAAGTTGTTGTGTGGACAGAGAGTCCTGATACTGTGTCTGGATCTCTTATGGTACGCTTTCTCAAAATTGTCAGTAAATTGCTTGCTTTAAAATTCCTTTTCTTATCATCTTGTTTTCCTATGAAATCAAAAACAAACTCTGAAAGACACAACTGATAATCAAAAAGCTCTTCAGTTGGCTACTGTTATCTGCATATGAATCAGTTTAATGTCTTCCCCAATGAAACGCTTACTGCTTGCTTTATCATATGGAAACCGTGTGTCATGCATTTTATCATGCATTAACTGGGCAGGCAGTGCATGTAGCTGTGTATGATTTAACAAATTAAAAACTTTACAGATGTACCAATGGTACACAGCTCTTAAAAAGAAACAGGTTTATAAGAAACCTAGTACTGGACACCCTATAAGTTAAGAAACTTTTAGAACTACAAGGAAAGAGTTAAGAAACTTAAGAACATTCTGTGCCATCTTTTACAGTTTCAAAAATCCCCTTTTCCTCCATGGATTTAACAAGTTTCCACTACAGTATGTTTTATGTGCTAAGCCTTATGGCCACTATAAGATACAAAGTTCTCCATTTTATTTTCATTATCACCACAATGTTTTCATTGATTTAAGAAATTTTACAAAACCCATACAACGAAAATGTGGCCAAAAATTATAAAACTTTTACTACTATGCCTTGAAGAAGGTTTCTTTAAAAAATGTGTACTATAGTTGCCCCTCAAAAAACCCCCTACTTCAACTAAGTCCTCATCCTAGATGTAAAAATTGTTAATAATCCCCCTCATACCACACCACATCACAGGAGAGGATGAAGACATTGATACAGACCACCCTTTACATTTAGACCAATCTTGATATATCATGAATAAATGAGTTCTGATAATGAGTCTTCTATGCAGCATATTTCAGATAACTTTTCACCTTCCTGTTGTATAAGCTCCATCCAAGACACCAAAAATAAGTACTGAGGGGCGAATTTGAAGATTACAATATATTTTGCACAGCCCTAATGAATTCTCGTTAGCGCATAAACCATTAACAAAATTAATACGCTATTTATAACCAAGAGGGATAAGGGTCTACTCAGATAAAAGCGATTTCTAGTCAACAGACTTATACTGTACACAATTTTCCCTATTTCCTGCATAAACTTTAAAGGATTTTGCTACTGGCTTTTGAGTTTAGGCCTATGCAAAAGTTAAAGCGCATGTCTTACCTTTCTACATGTCAATTAAAAGAAATCATTTAACAGACTTGTAAACAGGCAAGGCAAAGATTTCCGGATTCTTGACATCCGCCATGTTTACTAACACTTTGTATAATAAGTAAGACGTACTTTTCGGACGAAGTACCGCATTGTTATATAGCCATCGTCGAATTAAACCCACATGTTGAATACAGAGCCTCAACTATTTATAATAGTTATTACCAAAACAAAATAAATGTTTATTTTACAGCAAAAAACCCCATGCCATACTTTGCTAACGTCGTGGGGCCAACGTCTTTGCAAAGCAACAAACGTGCCCAGTCACTCACCTTGATTTTCAAGTGCATTCAAAACGTCTTGAATTACATCTAACCTTCTCATCTTAAAGAGAGCTTCGATCATCTTAACTACAGTAGCCTGCTGGCCTTTTTCTTTACGATATTTCTTAATTATGTGAGATGTTGGGCATTTTCTTCTCCTCAAGTCTGATTTCAAGGAGTCATTCGACTTCTCTGGAAATAATCTCGATGCAAGATCAAGATAGTTCCCTCCCAGACCTACGGGTCGCTCAATGTCGAGCTTCATTCCAATGATACGCATACAATTTTCATCCAGATTTGACAACGGCATCTCCTGCAGCCTATCTCTAATGGGCTGTAGTGCAAATGCGCTTGAAAACTCATCGTCATTGCTATTACCAATCCCTCCATCGTCTTCCATTGTAAATGTTTGGCTAGGCCAAAGCTCGGCCTCTACAACGCCATTTTCATTCTGGCTATTCAGCTGGTCGTCTGCCAAGTATTCGGATGGATTACTTTCTACTCTGTTCTGTTTCTCATCCACTGGAACACTTGATAACATCACAGAAAGTGAACAAAATTCCAACTTCCTAACTAGTGTACATAAAACTGCTATTCCATCCGTGCGATTTTAACGCCGCTTCGTCTCCGACCCGTCCCTCCTAATAGAACTGCGCGAGTGTCATGCGCTGTATGAGTCAAATAATTCGCTTTGTTATGCAATATCCCTTGGATATATCCTAACACCATTATAAACGGTGTTCGTTCATATTACTTAGTATATTTTGATGATTCTCTGCTGCATACGATAGTTTTTGTCACTCCCGAGTGAAGTATCCTTTGAATATGTATGTATACAGCTACATTAACATTTTAACACTTTAAACTACGGAAGCTGAGTAGTCAATATCACATTCAGGCCAAAACAGGCCTTAGTAAATACGGTAGATTGAGATAACGTACACTCGAGTTGGCATAATGCGATTGCTACTACTATACCAAGCATGCCTTTAAAATGATGGCCACTAGCAAAATAAACATTTTTGCATGACAAGCTAAATGTTTCTTGATAGAAAACTTCGTAATGAAAGTCTCTTAATTTGGCATTGAAATTTCATTATAATTAAGTTTTAGCAATTTCTATTTCTTAGATTATATTATAAGTGTTTTAACTGAAATGAAGATGAAAATGAAATGTCAACATTTTCGTACTCAAAGCGTTTTGGTTGCTTTTTGAGACATAAAATAGCCTTACACACAGGGGGAATACGAAAATTCACTGGCAGTTTAATTACATTATAGCTTTTGGTACTACAGAACCTAACTACAGCACGAAAAAATGGCAGCATTTTTTAGGTATACTGAAAAACTTTTGCTTTTTTCCGTCCGACATTCTTCAGAGTATCAAACGTCGTATAACGATCGAAAGGTGAACCGTCGCTTTGCCGCTGTGAAATTGTACATAAACTGACACCATTGTGACATTGAAGAAAATAAAACGAAAGAAGATCTATCTATATATGAAAACTGGAATCATGATGATGATTATGATCAACTGTACACTTTGGCCTTCAGCTGAATATATCATGATGACTTGTTTCGCGAGTGGTCTTTCAAGTCGTTGTAGCTAATACACATCATGATAGCTATTAACTTCATCCAAATTTACTATATACATGGTTCGACTAGGAGACTCGCGCCCCTGCCATTGAACCTTCTCTCTCCTCTTTCTCTTTACTCTAAACTCGTTATATATTCAAGAGCATGATTAGATTGCACAAGCATTGCAATTACAACATGCAATCGTCACGTGCAATCGTGCTACCGAAATCTAACCATATATAGTAATATTCATCGTTATCTTATTCTCGAACCATCATAGCATTCAAGGCTGGGAGCTCTGTATTACAGTATTAATTGATTACTAATGGCAGTAATTCTATTTTGGGTTGTGTGATTCGTCAAGCAACTCAGTTTCATTGCAGATTTCATTTACATTTAGCATTTCTGCACACTCTTCTCATTTCTTTTGACACGATCTTGTACATCTCTTCATTTCGTTTCCTTCATCTTCGTTCTTCCATTCTATTTAGTATGTCACCAGCAACTCAATTTTTTTCTTACTATGCTTCTTTAACCGCATACTGCATCCGCTGCTTTTATGAGATAGTCTTTTAGGTTTTTTCAAAGTTCTTCAGCATTGCTTGTATGGTCCAATGTTGCAATCAGCTTCTCATTTTCTTAAGCTCCTCGTTGGTTTCCTTTTGTTCAAGTATTGAGACATTCCATTTGTCTCTTATTGATTTATTCCTTTTCATCTTTTTCAGTGCTATTTTCATAGGTATAATGACTGGATTGTGATCTGACAGGAATGTTTGGCCTGAACTAGCAACTCCATGATAACTGTCAGCCAAGGATCCCGTACATGATTCAAAGAAATACTACTAAATGATATAGCTGAAGGGTTTTTCTTGCAAAAATAAGTTGAAATGAAATGAAACAGGCCAATGAATAGAGTTTACCGAACTGTACCTATTAGGATATGCCCGGGCCTGGTTTCTTGTCAAAAGGCCCCTGAAAGTAAAGTTAAAAGTGCAAAATTGAGTGAGTTTTTACATATCAAATTAAGAACTGTAAGGAAAAGTATCAATTTATTTAGAATTTATTTACTAAGGTACTTCATAGTTGCTTTCTTTGCATTTTTCAGCAGTTTATCATCATGTTGCCATTTTAGCATGGAACTACAGTTCACGAGATTGTGGTTTCATGGGCATAATGCTAGATGTTGTGGCCTTAATGAAATTTTGAAAAATCTTATGAAAGGAACGTAAAACCGTGTGGATTTCAGTTCAGCACCAAAACCGTGTGACAAACGGCAAAATCCGTCTGAATTGAAAGGGTTGTATAAACTGCACGTCTTATCCTTTCCTTCTCTGAACCACTCATTTACAGCGGTACTTAGAACTTTAATAGATGTCCGGAGCTCTTTTCCTCTAGTGGTCGCATACCAATACGAGGTTGAGGTAGAAAGCAATGGTCGATTCGTTTGGTTCATCATAAAGGGACAGTAAAGGAGGAACTCCTATCAGTAATTTGCACAAAGAAAGTTATAGATCTGGCAACTCAAACGAAGGAGTTATGGTTCGATTCTCGCAAAGCTTTTGGGTAGGTTCCTATTAAGTCTTCCATTTTGTGTGTTTTGGAGTCCTACCTCATATTTCTAATAGAATTTTGGCCGGAAAACGAAATTCGAAAGCACTGCATAGGAGCCCATTCTGTACATATGTTTGGCCCTTCGGTTAACTTAGTGTTCTTGCTCGAGTAAAAACTATACGTCGAATTTAGGGCCGGAGGTTGGCTGTGTTTAATATCTATTATCTCTACTGATACTTTTGTACGTATAGGACATTTGCACGAAGAAGGAAAATCTTTTGCAGCCGTCTTGCTTCCTCTTAGGGCTTTTGTTGGTTTAGAATGGCAATAGGGGCAATAGGTTGTTTTAAATTGTACAGGTGAGTGTGTGTATGTGTGTTTGCGTGTGTTTGTATTTATGTTTGTGTGTTCGCTTGTCTGTTTAACAGTGTGTTTCTGTGTCTGTGTGTGTATCTTTGCTAATTGCCACCATCCTGTTGAATCTCGGAAATGTAGTTAATATATGGAGCACCCCCTCCATTCATAGGCTTACCCCTTAAGGGGCAACTCCCATTTATGGTATCAGATTTTTACAACTTCTTCCCCATCTTATCATAATTTTGAAAAACTTACCTTCCCTAGACCATTGTATTAAAAATTTGATGTCAGTTGTGTGCACTATCTAAATTCTTCAGAAACATATAGGCAAGGAGGTTAGGAGCTAGGGAGGGCTGGAAGGGCTATAGGCCTCCCAGTTGAACAGAAATCTATTTCATGTGGGCTATTCAGAAACCACAAAAACATACAAAAAACCACAGTAAAGGCTTAGTTTATATTACTGATCTTGGAAGTTACTAAAAAAGTATATGCTCATTGGAAGAGATCGAAGGCCCAAAAGCTTGATTGTTTCAACAAAGGGAGCCAATCACCTGAGCCACTCAATGGTATCCTGATCATTATTCTAAAATTTTTCAAAAATTCTTATCCAGTATCTGTTGAGCTTGAGTATTCTATCAATACTGTATATAGAGAGTCAGCCAGTACATATGCATCACACACTACATGTGACCATGTTTTGCTATGTGCATTTCAGCCATTATGAAATTAAATCACAAGGTCTAGATGGCTTTTCATTTTCTAAAGAATCATAAATTTCGTCTTTGTTCTTAAAAAGAGTATTTTTACTTTGAGGGATGTTTCTATCCAGAAAAGGAACACTTTGAGTAAAATTGTGGGTCCACAGTCCTATGGGCATTCAAGTCTTTTCTATTTGGCCACCTGTTACTGTCAGCAACAACAGAATATTTAGTACTCAGGAAATACTTCTTTGTGCTAGACAGAGTACATCACTGTCTTAGAGTCATAGCTTTTAAACAGTATTGTACACTTTTTGAAATTGTATTCAAAAAACAAAATTAAGAATGAATATTTTTAATTGGAATACTATCAGCTTGAATAAATCAGCATAACATTTTTCCCTTCAATTTTGGGGGTTGGTAATGGTTTTTATTAAAAAACCAAAAATGCCAGGTTTTAGGGCTCCTACTGTAGGCCAGAAATGTTATCTCTGTCATGTATAAATGTCCAATGAGAGTCAAAGAGTTTATCAACATATACTTTTATTATATTCCTTGTGTCCATACTTAGTAAAGTTGGGCTTTCCTCTTTATGTATCCAACTTGAATAAACACAAGTTTACTATGTGTTATGTTTTATTTTATTACATTTACCACCATCATCATATTCATCACCAAGTGTATGGAATTTGTGAATTGGTGTTTTTTTAGGACAAGGATCCAAATGGTACAAATGGCTATGAAGTTTTAGTGAAGCGCCTTAAAGATGGTAGAAAGTTGTGTGATGCTGTCTCTGAGTTTCTAAAGCAGAGGTAAAATATGAATGAGCATATTCCTCTATATCCCTTCCTTCATGTCAATGTATAATTTTGATAAATGATATAGTTAGAATTCCTGGACACAAAAACATTGCTTTACTTCAGTCCCAAAACAAGCATCTTCCCTATTCAGTCTCAAGCCCCTTCAAAAAACTTACTATCTCATCATTTTTCTTTCTGATCCTTTCTGATATTTCTTGTATAATAGCAATTCTATAGTAAGTTTTTGACAATGTTTTTACTCTTAGTATTGCATATAATTTTATTTATTTGTTATTGATATTTAAGTTTTAAGAAGGAGAGCCCCTTGAATATCAGCCTTGACTAGTTTTCATATATCACTAAATACTAGTTTTGATATCATCTAAGTGATGAGCATATGTCCCAGGATCAGGGATGTTACAAGGATGCTTACAATGATATATGAACATTTTATTGCTGATGCCCCCATAGGGATTGAAAAAGTTATGATGAGCTCTTTAACTTTGGGAATGTATCAAATGCATCCCTATTGTGTCCCTGATCACTGGGATGCATCTCTGTCACTTACGACAATACAAAAATCAGGTTTAATGGTTAATACTAGCGTATTTACAAACCTGAATTCATTGTCAGGTTTGATTTGTATGATAAACTGCTTGAAAGGCAAGATATATTGATGGTTGGAGCATACAGCCATGTATAACTTTTCTTGTCCATCAGTTGATTACCTAAAATGTAATTGGACTGCTTTTTATGCATAAATCTGCCTGATGTTATGGATGGAGTTGTTTCTGAATGGTGTGAGGGTGTGATACCCCAATATTCTGACTTTATTCGGCAACTCTCTATTCCATTTGGTATGTGGCTCTGTAATACAGTTTCATACGAATAAGCAACTTACATTGGTAGCTGCGGGGGAAACCCGGTGACATACATTGCAAAAGTTACAAAATCGAGTTGCTAGAATTGTGGCAAACAGTAGCTTCGATGCACCTTCTGATACCCTGATTCAAAAACTAAAGTGACCGAATATCGCCGAAATAATTAAACGAGAGACAGCGATCGTGATTTGCAGATCTTTAAAAGCTCTGGCACCTAGTTTTCTCTCAAATATTCTTTCAAGGAACTCTTCACTAGACACTGTCAAGTTGAGAAACTTTGAGACTGACCTACGTGCACCTCTTTTCAAAACGGATAATGGGCAGAAATCATTTTCATATCGTGGTGCATATCCTTGGAAAAGGCTCGAATCTGAGGTTAAGCGAACACCCTCTTTATATGCATCGATATTTATGTATTTTATTTCTATCTTTTTTTAGCTTTGTAATGAGGTGATTTGCGTTTACTGTACTTATATACTAGTTAGGTGTTTATTACAAATCGTAAGTTTTTGCCACGGTCCCCTGAAAAACAACCTTAGCTGACGGGGCTACCGTGTAAAAAGAATATGAAATGAAATGAAAATGAAAGCAAGACATATGGCTCACGTGACGTTTTTTCCAGGTCTGCCAGTATGTTCTTTTAGAAAATTCTCAGGGAAGACTGATATTTAATCACTCTTGTTGACAAGCATTAGAATGCTATTTTTTAGAAGGGGATTTTTGTTATAAGGACGTAGCCTGTAATTGAAACAGATGTTGCCCCGAAAACTTTCTTCCTACGTACCCCCTCCTCAAAAATGCGTGCGCTGACTCGATCCATCCCCGTTGATGATACTAATGGTTTTGATAGATGTGGATGGTTGTGAATGTGTATGCATGTTTAGGTGAAAAGTTGTTAGCAAAAGACTATTTTTGATTTTAGAGCAAAGGCAGAAGACGAGTATGGCAAAGTATTGGTCAGGATTGCACAGCAAGCCACTAGCATTGAAGAGATGGGGACTCTCGGAGAAGCTTGGAGCTCATTGAGAAAGGGTATCACTTTAAGAAAAATATTAAATATTAGAACAGTTTCAGCAGTTTTGTTTCTGTTAGCCCATAGTCCCATCAGCATGTGTGATTATGATTTCGGGTTTTGAAATCCACTCCTTTATAAGTTGATTCGTCCGTCCTATTTTCATTCATTTTATTATACCTCTGTTATGCAACTGATTTATATGTTATTTATTTATGAGATTTTCTTCAGCTAATTTACCGAATTGCTCGTGAGATAGTTTGTCTGCTATGACTTGTTATTTGGAGATTCGATTAGACATCGTAGAGCCCTCTCACCCAGTCTCTGTGAAGGAGGAAACCTATGACAAAAGGTGCTATTTCGGTGGGCAGTTCCTCCCATCCCAATAGAATATGTATGGTGATCTTGCAAGATTCGTTATTGTCTACTTTGTAATTTCTGCTCTTTTCAGTATTGTATTAAGAGCAAATTCTATCTTTCTAGATGAGGTAGGTTCTAGACAGGGACTTTACAGTGGGGCATCCTGTGTTACATACCACTCCCTTCATGAACTATGTCCTTCAGCACAACAGCATGCAATAGCATAATTATTACGGGACTGAGAGGTGACAAACAGCAATGACATGATGTAACAAAGAATCAAATTTTGTTGAAATCTCCCATCCCTTCAACCTTTATCTCTTCGAATCTGAAGTAGCTAGAAACCTGATTCTGGAGAGAGTTAGGGGGTCTTGCCCCCTGGCTTTGCCATTGCTTTCCACAGCTCTCATTTCTCGATAGTCTATCTAGCCAGTAGAAATTCATTGAGAAACACGTCTTGGATGGTTGTTAGCTTTACTATTGTAATTGCTTCAGAGACTGAGAATACTGGTATGAATCATTGTGAAATTGGAAAGAAGCTGGATGACTTGGATAGGAAAGTGAAATCGTTCCGGGAAGAGCAGAGGAATGAAACTTCTAAGGTATGGGCAGAGGTGTAAGCAAGAAGTTTATTGATAAACGAACAAGAATGTGTTTTTGGAAATTTTCACCCCTCCTGTTGAGGACTGTGGTGTTTTTGGGAAGCTAGAAGCATGCGTCAGTTGCATGACCTTTGTGGCTGTATTAAACCAAGAACGGGCCATTTTGAGAAAGGAACCAAAGCGGTTTTATAACGGAAGCCAAAATAACACTCGAACAATGCCAGCTTTAAAGAGACCTTAATAACTAAATCATCTCTCTCCTATTATCTTATTATCTGCTTGACATATTAAAGAATATTTATTCATTTTCTCCTGTGCTGTGTTTAACTTAATTTGTATGTCAAGTTGTTTTTGCTCAAACACATGGGATGTACATGTCGATACTTTGGTATCTTATTTTGCTGCATTATTTTCTGTCAGGGAACTAAGCGTATTTAAATGTCTTTGGGTCAAGTAATGACAATATAGGGTCAATTAGTAATAATAATAATAATAATAGTGAAAATATTTACAGAGGAATGCCTCAATCACTGAGAGTGCTTTTCATAAGAGTCCTCTATTTATTTACTTAAAATACTTGAGCTAAAATTATACCCTAGAATACAAGCAGTAGAAATAGTAGTTCTATTTAACAATAAAGATGTAGTGTAGGTTTTAAAAGTTACTTTCAAACTATATTTTGTTCGACTATATTTTCGTTCGTATATTTGGATTTCTTTTAGTTTGTAAAATTAAAGCAAAAATGTGTTTCTGGTTTTTATCTCAGTATTGTAGAAATTGAAGCAGAGCTTCTTTTCTGAAGGTCAAAAGTAAAAAAGCGGTGATCCATTTGTAGTTAAAGCGTTATCTCAAAGTCAACGAGTTCTGTTTTTATTAATTAGATTGTCGGTGGTCCCCTACGGTTGAATCGAATATGGAACTTTTTAAATATGAAACGTTAGCCTGTTTTTCATTCTTTTGTCAACGTTAGTGTTCATATTTTTCATAGAAATAAAATATTGTTTTAGTTTTAACTTGCCGTTATTTAGTGGTAGTAGCCTTACTAAATGAAATAGGTATGCAGTTATATTTTCAGACTCAGTGCTTAGCCTCGCCCCTATCATTTTTTCATTTTTTGAACCTCGCTACCCATTTGTCAATTCTGACCAGCAGTTTTTTATTTTGACGTCAGAATAATATATTTTTCTTTTTGATTTCAAAGTTGGATAGTAAAATGAAAAGGCTGCAAAAGGAGAAGAAGAGTGCATACGACAACGTGCTGAAGGTTGGTGTTGTTTTATGACATCCAATTTTAACAGAATGTAAATTACTAATTAACTTTAATCAGAAGAATATTGTCGTTCCCAATAACATGATGTAATACAATAAAAATCCGCATTAAAGAACCGGAACTGTTAAGAAACTTCACTCTAAAATCCCATGATTTTTATTAGTTGGACAAAAATCTATCTTACTTTGGAAATTTTTCAGTATGTCATAAACTAGATTCTAATTTTGACTTTGACCAGTTCAATGAGATAGCTGGGAGATTTCTTTCAAGACAAGAAGACCATTTTCCAATTCTTTCTGGACAGGAGAACATTTTAGGAGTAAGGTCAAAGCTGTTGAGAATCAGTTTAGCTTTGTGCCTTTAGTGTTTCGAGCAGACAGTTTGCAGCCCTCCTAAATTCAAAGACCCCCTTGCCATGAACCTACAACCAATAAGCAAGATCCCTGCTCATCGTTATACGTAAGCCAAAGTTGAGATGTTTGGTATTTCTCGATTATTTTAGGCAAAGCGACAGTATGAACAACGCTGTAAGGAACTAGATACTGCAACAGAATCACTTGAGGCAATTGCAACTTTTACGCCAAAAGAGGAAGAAAAGGTAGAGTGATAATGACGGTGATGATAGTGATGATGATGATGATGATGATGATGATGATGATGATGATGATGATGATGATGATGATGATGATGATGATGATGATGATGATGATGATGTTGATGATGATGATGATGATGATGATGATGATGATGAGAATGATGATGATGATGATACTGATGATGATGATGATGATGATGATGATGATGATGATGATGATGATGATGATGATGATGATGATACTGATGATGATGATGATGATGATGATGATACTGATGATGATGATGATGATGCTGATGATGATGATGATGATGATGATGATGGCGGTGATGATGATGATGATGATGATGATGATGATGGTAAGACCTTTTTTGAAATTTTGGAGATGGTACCTCTCCAAATTTCATCAGTTTGGCAGTATTTTCAGAATTTGCAAATGCTCAAGGTAACCTTGAGACATGATCCTAGCTTAGGACTCCTCCAAATACCAGAGTACTGGGAGGCAATGTTTCCATTCAAGTAACTCTAACTGAACCGAAATTGGTTGTATACAACGTTATAACGTTAACATTAACACTAAAAGAACTGCTCGACACCTGATTCGGATCCCTCGTTACATGAATCAGGTCTCTCTTCAACTGTAACCTTGGTATCTCGTCTAGAGACAGATGAGTCACTATATTAGAATTTCTGAACTTTATTATGAAGTTCAATTTAAATTTTTCTGTCTTTGATTTCTATTTGATATAATCCTTTATTTATATTATCATTTATTTGATATATTTCTTAATTTTTCTTATCATATATATGCTTTATTTTTTATTTGTTTTGTTTTCGTGCTTCTCAGTGAATTCACTACGAACATTATCACTATAAGTTTAGTTGTTTCAGATAAGACACCAAATGTTTTCATTTGATTGTTTTTCCAGCTGAAAACGAGAAAGGCAAGGGCAAAGACAGCGCAAGAAAATGCAGGTTGACTTTATAGCCTTTTGAGTTTAATTGATGTTGTTGAATAAAGATAACTAGAGGAGTTTCTTGCCCTGTGGACAATAACTGCATGGATGCATACGTTGGCTCTGCTTGAGATGGGAAACTGGACCAAGCAGGATGTTGCCATGACAATGCTAGATCAAAAAATAGTGAATGCAAATGTCAGTTTATACGATAGAAGAATGCCATGCACGAAAAAGAAAGAATCTGGGTTTTGTATGGTGTTTTCCATTGCCAAGGATTTGGGCTATTTTCATATGACATTGTCAAAAGCTGCGATGTGGTTGTGGTTCTTTTTTGTTGGAGGAGGTGCAAGAACTAAGGCCATGGAATATGAAATTGATGTGATTAGATTTTTCGATCTGCTTCAGTTGATCATTTAGTCATCAAGTTTGTTTTGACAGGAAAATAGTTCGCTTGGAGTAGACAGCGAAAACTAGGCCTAATGATTTGGAGTAGACAGCGAAAACTAGGCCTTATGATATCGCCTACAGCAGAGATGCGAATCTCTTTTTGAACTATCCTTTGGTGGTCATAGCTACCACAGTTTTGATACACCCATGTAGTAGTTTTAGGCAGATACATGCAGGGTACCCTAAGCAGAAAACAGATATCACACTTAGAGATATGTATCGCAGTAGAAACGTTTGTAATCGCATCTTGATCCCCTACGAAATTGATTGATTCTTGATCGAGATTGATTATGACCTATATTGTTCTTTAAACTGGTTCACGTGATTTGCCTAGATCGACAATACCAATCTACCATTAAAGCCTTGGAGCAAATTCATGAGTCTTGGGAACAAGAAATGGAAGTGACATGTGATGTAAGTTTTTCTTCCAGATTCTTTAGCTAGTTTCAAGCAGGAGCCCCAACCACTTCTGGTTTTACTTGCTTACCATAGACTAAATTCAGTGTTCTGTAAATTACACTATATACGTCAACCATTATTTTGTATGGTACATTCATTGTTGCCTAATGAGAAGTGTGGGTATAATATCTAAAGCACAGGTTGGATGAGTGAATTACGGACCAACTGAAATTTGTTGAAGTTAGTGCGCTCTAACCATGCAAATCTGAGCACTGTTATTCAAGTTTAATTGCAGTATCTGCGTATCGTAGGTATTTATTCTGAACACCGTTTGCTTTAAATGAACACTTTAACTATTTGATACCAGTCCTCGGTGGCAAATGTATCAATTTCTGGAGGACCCATGACTTACAGTTATTCCATCAAGTTGGTAGACATTGCGTTTTCAAACAGTTTTTCCCTCAAGCAATGGGCCAGAGCCATATTACTTCTTTGTACATGGATGTTGGGTTCTCAGTAGATCCATTCGCCATCGGAAAGTGTAACTTCCCTCTGTTTTTTAGAGATTCCAGGAATTGGAAGAGCAGAGAGTCAGGTTTCTGAGAAACGAGATGTGGTTGTATTCAAACATAGCATCTCAAAGTTGTGTTGATGATGATGCGGTAAGCAGTCTTCCAGCATTATGCTTTGAAAAACAGCACATATTAAAGATGTATGGTCTCCACTTTATAATGAAATTGCATACTTAATTCGTAGAATTGGAGCATACGGTGAACTTTCGAATTGTCCACTCTCGAAAACATCTCTCGAATAACCCCCAGGGTAGAACTTCAGATTATCCAAAAGCCCCCCTCAGATGAGCTCTGATCACACAGGATGATGATGATGGTGATGATGATGATGATGATGATGATGATGGTGATGATGATGATGATGATGATGATGATGATGATGATGATGATGATGGTGATTATGATGATTATGATGATGATGATGATGATGGTGATTATGATGATGATGATGATGGTGATGATGATGGTGATGGTGATAATAATAATGATGATGATGATGATGATGATAATGACGATGATGATGATGATGATGAGTTTGATTGTAGACTGATGCCTAAATTTAGACTGTTCTTTGTAATGAAAAAAGGAGTTTTGATAATTGGCATTTCATGTAGCATGTGTCAAATAGTGGCATAAGCCCCCCCCCAGAATAAGCCCTACCTTTACATAGGCTCCCATCGGAAAACCATCAAAAATGAATAATCCCCCAGGGGTGCTAATTCGAGGATTTACGATATGTGGTATTTTTTATTGTATTAATTCCACCAACTCTTTTTTAGATGTGTGAAAAAGTTAGACTTGATCTTGAGAAGTGTGATGATCACAAGGATATCACAACGTTTATACACAACAGACAGACTGGCTCAGAGAGACCAGGTAAATTCTCAATCTCATCACCCCCAGGTGGTAAATCAAGATATACGGTCGATATGTTAGGTGCCTATGGCCTACACTTTTCATGTAGGTCACATTCGTAGATTTGGTGCCCAGAGTTTGATGGTAAAATGTATGCCCTGGATCGTTCCTAACATTTTTATGAATGGCTGCCACTGGTGTAGGACCTAAATTCTACCAAAAAGATAGATGTGATTGCTATGATTGCAAATTCCCTGCTTAGAAGACACGATTTCATGACTATTCAGTGGGTGATTCACGAGTAATGTGTCTAATTGATCTTCTTTTTGCGTTCCAAGAACAAAACAAATTAAAGGATTTTGCTAGCAGAATTTGATGATTCGCCAACAGAACTTTTGTCTGGTAGTTTAACACCTATCGCACCCCACTGTTGGCACCAAGCTCGTAACCAGGGGCTGTCTGGGGGACAGAGCCCGCTAGAATTCCAGAAAGTGACTTTGTGCACCCTTAAAAATAGAGCTTCGGAATTATGTGATTCAATGCAGTTTGGATACCACTGAGGGCTGTCAGGCCACCAAGCTTATTGACACATGCTACGCTGAGATTTACTGTGCCCCTCTTACAGATTCATACCGGCCACGTGCCTGGTTGGCATGTCCCTGTGTATGATTTGAATTTGTCTAAGCTAAGGAGACTGGGTTTGAGTTACTTATATTGTTGGTTTCTAGCAACTTTGAAGTATGAAAATTATTACCACCCGTCCGAGTTCAATGATCTCACGTTGGAGGAGAATGTGCAGAGCAAATTTCTTTCCTTGGGACGAAATCAGAAGCAAAGACCTGTTGTTGTTTCAAAGCCTTCACCAGAAGAGGGTAGGTACTTTATACATATTTAGGTACTGTTGTTTCGTCTGGATAGTAGACAGAGTAGAGACTGCTTTTATTGCAAACCAGGAGAAAACACGACATTGAATTCAGCATGAATAGGATCTTGAGCATAAGTTGTATTCAGAATCGGGTAATTTAGCCAAGCAGTAAGATGAAGATGAGAGAGGATGAAGACAAGAGTAGCTTGTGTTGGAGGGAGACAAGAATTATGTAGTAATTAAGAAAAACTATATGCGGTGGACATAAGCAGCAATTAACGAGTTAAGAGGGATTAGGAAAGAAACGAGTGGGAGAAGGATTGAAAGTAGGGGATAGTGTTATAGAAGGAGAGAAGTACATTACCACAGAAACAGCATTTTATACAAGTAGAAGGAAATGGGAGTTTTTAAGATGGTGTCACATACAAAACCGCTTATTGTTTTTTGAAATTTTTCCCATTAATATTTCACTGTGTTTCAATGTGTTTACTCATAGACCCATATTCTATCATCGGGCCTACTGAATCGTCGTACAACTCACCAAAAGAAATTCTTGTGGTCGCTTTTGACTATAGTGCACAAAGTCCTGAAGAATTTACGTTAAGGAAAGACGATGAAATCGAGGTAAATACTACTAGCTCTTTTTCAAAGTCGCTTTTGCTTTTCAGGGTTCTCTTTTTAGTTGTGATCGGCGATATGTCGAGTACTTCAATGGATTACTATCATTGTTTTTCTTTTATTTTTGTATGAGAAACAAACCATGGTGTGATCCGCAGGTTCTGAACTATTGACGTCCTTGTTCTCCATTTTTTTTTGCCGTTTTATTGGTATAAGCGTGTAGTATGTATGCTATTTCTTTATGATCCCAGCCGGATACAGATCACCTTAGTGCGAGGCTTGTATTTGTAGACGTTAATATTATATTCATAGAATGAAGTTTTGAAAAACACAATTCTTTATAGTAGACGCTTAACTAGTGGATAAATTAATACCATTTTATGCCCACTGAAACAAAGCGAAATTAAACCAAATATTTAATAGGTACAAAGTTAAGTCTAGTCAGTTTAACAATAAAAAGATGTTCTTCTATTTACATAAATATATACGATACACATCTGTAGGCGAGTTTTGGTTGTTGGTAAGATTAAGTTAAATATTTTTCAGATTACAGGTATTTTTAGAAAGAAACTTGTACAAGTATTTTTAGTAGGAAACTTGGATCGGCATCTAGCACTAAAATTTTCTTAATTTGTTTCTTATTTTTTGGAATAAGAATTCTTATGAGGGCCAAGGATGGTTTTTTATTTTTTAAAAGTCAGTGCTCCACGACTCCCAGATCCATCATGTATGACGGTCAACATATTGAAAACCAGAAGGGAATTGCGGAAGCACTTAATAATCATTTCATAACGATAGGCCCTAAACTTGCTGAAAAAATCGAAACTAAAGAATCTGATAACCCACTAAGATACTTTACTAATGAAAATGCACCCACAGCCCCGAGTTTTGAATTTCAGCCCATTTCTTCTGACCTTATAAAAAATGAAATCAAAAAATTGAAATGCAATAACTCTTCGGGTTATGATAAGATTTCAGTGCAGTTTGTGAAAGATGCAGCAGAAATTCTATGCAATCCACTCGCTGCTATATTCAACTCTTCATTCAAAATGGGTATTTTTCCGGATATATGGAAAATAGCAAGGATAACCTCTATTTTCAAGTCTGGTTCTAAAAGCGACATGGGCAATTATAGGCCTATATCCGTACTATCTGTTTTCTCGAGGTTACTGGAAAAACTTGGGCACGATCAAGTCTCGTAATACATGAAAGAGCAAAAGAAATTCGCTACATGTCAACATTCATTTTTAAAAATGCATAACACCATAACATCACTACTAAACATAACAGATTCATGGTTCTCTAATACTGACAAGCGTAGAATTAATATAAGCGTATTTTTAGATCTTAAAAAAGCGTTTGATACGGTAGACCAAGGGATTATTCTATCGAAACTAACCAAATACGGAGTGGTAGGGACATCTCTTCTGTGGTTCAAATCGTATTTAACCAGTAGAAAACAGTACTGTGTAGTAAATGGCCACAAATCTAGTTTGAAAATAGTTCACTGTGGTATCCCCCAGGGACCATGCTTGGGGCCGCTCCTCTTCATCCTGTATGTCAATGATTTTGAGCAGTGCCTCAAAAAAAGCACCCCAAACATGTATGCGGATGATACCAGTATCACTTGTTCTGGCGAAGATATCTACGATCTCTGTAAAGATCTAAAAGCTGAGATCGACAATATTACAGAATGGCTACGCCAGAACAAGCTCAGCCTGAACACTGCTAAAACAAAATATATGGTGGTTGGTCATAAACGACAAACCAACCATATTCCTGGTCCACTAGAGGTAAATGTAAATGGGGAGCCAATCAAATGAGCTCAGCAAGTTAAGTACCTTGGAATTATGGTCGACGAGAACCTAACATGGAATGAGCAATACAAAAGCCTTAGAGGTAAAATAAAAAATGCTCTCTCGTCCCTGTGGAAACTAAAGAACATACTCCCGCAATCTAAACTGGATCAGGTCTATAAGGCACTGCTTGAGAGTCATTTGAGATACAGTGATGAACTATGGGGGAAATTGTCCAACACAAAGCTGGATCACCTTCAGCGCTTACAAAACAGAGCCCGCACACTAATAGAAGGCTCAGGATTAAAGGACGGGTGGAGGTACAATTGGCTTTCTGTCTCAAATTTGATAAAATTTGACAGGGCAGTTATGATCTACAAAATAATAAATGGTCTCTGCCCCGAAAATTTGAAAGGAGGACTTGCCACTAGGTCCCAAATATCAAAATATTCAACAAGAAATTACCTTGATCTAGACATTCCAAGGCAAAACTTAGAATTCTCCAAAAAGAATTTTTTCTATTGTGGTGCACAGACGTGGAACGAAATCCCAATACAAATAAAAACGAGTTCCATGATTACCACGTTCAAAAAGAAATTAAAGGAATACCTGCAAAATTAGCATTCCCTCCCGAAGCACGATCCCTAGGAAGACCAGCATTATACCTGAAGTTACAATTTAATGTTAATTTCCTTCTCTTTGTATCTCAGTCAGCTGATAGGGTTTCTGTGTAAAAATGTGATTTGATGATGATGATGATGATGATGATGATGATGATGATGATGATGATGATGATGATGATGATGATGATGATGATGATGATGATGATGATGATGATGATGATGATGATGATGATGATGATGATGATGATGATGATGATGGCTAGCCCATGGTTGGAGACCTCCTCGTGGTGGTGAGCGGGCACAGAGTGACTCTGCCCTTAAGTTGATAGTGATTCATTTCGCGAAGATTCAGAATTGGGGCAGATGTTGATGACCTGTGGCAAACTGTCCAACCAGGCCCCTTCAGTGAAAGTCAGGCACAGCAGCTTCAAGCTGCAGCTCTGATAAGTAACTGTTGGGGTAACAGAGTGGGTTGAGTGTAGCCGACTCAATCACCTCTTCTAAACAATTTGAAGGCGACACTGACCCCAGGGTCAGCCTAGGCCCCGTAAGGGGCGTACAGGAAAAGAGAGATGATGATGATGATGATGATGATGATGATGATGATGATGATGATGATGATGATGATGATGATGATGATGATGATGATGATAGCAGAGGGTAGTTTCTATTACCATTGAATATAATCCAAGACTACCCCCTTGTCCATCCTAATATTAATTCATCATAAACCAGTTTCTTATAAAGTAAAAACTGTGTAGTTCAGGAATCCAACCTGCGCTACGAATTTTTTTGCCATGTAGGAGGAGATCGATGCCTCGAAGCACGCATCAGGCGGCTGGTATAAGAATCCATGGTACCCCCGGGCACTCACTAGTCATGACGTATTTCTAGCCATCGATCTGCAGACGAGAAATCTAGCAACTTTGTACAGAGGAAAATTGTTTGTTTGAAGTGTGAGTACAATCTTTTCTCGTTATTCTTGTTTTAGTTCCTCTATCCTGAGGACAAAGATTGGGGAAGAGGCATATTGCTGCGCACCAGGGGAAATGGAGTGTTCCCCTTTTCACATATAAGAAAACGTTAGAGACAGCTGGGCGTAGTGTTTGGTAGGTATTGGGGTGCATTTGGATGGGGTGCAATGGGGTGGGATGCAATGGGATGGGATTCGATGGGATGGGTATGGAATATGTGATGATTTTTTTCGGTTAGTGATGAACTTTTTTAAATTGGTGGTGATTTAGTAAACTCAAAATTCTCTTCCCTTATACAGAAATTAATAGAGCCATTTCGTTGTAAATTGCTTGAGTTGTAGGCCATTTAACGTTGTCACCTTTGACTCTATTGGCCATTTAGAGAACACTATAGTCTTCCTGTACTACTGGAATTTTTTCTCCATATTTCTGTCTGAATCCTCAAACTCGATACTTAAATTTGGATTTAATAATTAGTTTAAGAGGCAATCTTGATGGCTGGGCCGTCCATTTTTACCCTTCTGCTGCAGTTTCCATCCAGAATTATCCTGTCAGGTTGCTCTTGTTTTGCACGAAATTCGGGAACTCTTCTCCCTGAGTGCATAGTTTAGTAACGGATCATTGATATATGATGTCGTCCGGTAGGGAGAAGGGGTACAATCGTTGCTTGATGCTGTAGGGATGTGGAGGGGGAGTTTTCAACACTGAATATGAAACTATAGTAGCATAACCCAGTAAATCCAAGTCTTTAATTATCAATGACAAAAGTGCATGTGTTGCGATGGTTTATACTCGCTGAAGGGTTAGTCTGGTTTTGTTCGCTTACATTTTTTGTGTGAAATAGGGATAGTGCTTGGGGGGTAGATCAAAATCAGTTCACCATGAGAAAGTGGGAATTCTACTTAAGATGGCGTTGTATAACTAGGGGGTGATGGGGGTACAAAATGGTTCAAATCTTGACATCAAATCTTCAAATCTTCAGAGTCCAGAAAAAGTCACGGCTCCACGGCTGTGAGCCGGAGGAAGATTTTGCGTTTTATGTTATATTTGAGGAAGGTTTTGTAATTTTATCAACAATCCAGTTTCAGCCAAGTTTTCAGTTAATGTGACATCGACTGTGACAGGCATAGCCCTTCTACAGCACAATTTTTAGAGACACACAATGCAGACTTCAAGAACGTTGGCTAGCTTTGATTTTCTTAAAAAAGGAAAGTTTATGATGAAGATTTGACAGCCGGAGGAAGGTTCGGCATTTTTCTGGACTCTGCAAATCTTCATGATCGTCATTTGTACATCCTAAGGTAGTTTTTCTGTCTTCTTCTGGAATCAACCTATTCGACCAGATTTTCGGTTGTATAACAATCAGAATAGGGGGGGGGGGGTTTGAAGCCAGCTTCCCGGACTTCAAAATATAGTTCTCTGTCAATGCAATCAATGAGGATGCCTTTTCATTTACTTGGTATACAGTTTTTAATTCTAACATTAATCTTATGCCCGTTGAAGGTAATTTGTATACGAATTGTAGCCCTTCACACTTTATATCATGTCGGTTGTTATTACCAGTTTAATTTTTCCTCGATCAATTTTTCTAATTTCTTTGTAAACATATGGTATGTTTTTAGCCTGGGAAGCAGGCACACAGTTAAGGGAGCTCAGAGACATTGCCCTCAAACTAGAAGGCGTTGCTTTTCTTTACCCGACCACCAATTTTAGCGTGGATGTACGTATTTGCCTAGAAAGATAGAAGAAGTGCTAGGTTTAAGTCAGGACCTCCAGTCGCCGCGAAAGCATTGTTGGCTCTCCTTTGATAAGGTCAAAATCTTTATTGCTAAAAAGTAAACGGATAGTTTCTGGGACAAGAACCTGCGTTTGGCTTTGCCTCATATTTTCAATCCCGGCTTTGTGCCTGCTAGGGCTAACTTTTTTGATATTTATGATAACTGATCGAATACTTCAGTTTTTAAAATGAACCAAATTAATGGACTACTTTTTGATTAAATTTGCACCGCAATCAATAATAGCCACGGGAATTTAGTTTTTCGCTTTCGTCATGACTTTTTGAATAAATCTGTTTTTATTTGTACAACCAAGTAACAATGATTTATACTGTCACGCACAACTGTTGCATTTTTTTTATTTGGCGATATCAATACTACTCAATAGCTTCTCTCATCGTATGTATCTGACATTCTCAAATAAAACTTTGTGTTACTTTCTTTCTTTTAGTAGCGCCATTTAAGGTTCTAATGAGGAGTGTGATAAGAGTTACCATCGGGAGACAGTCATCAAGTATCAGGGCGAGGGGGTGGATGCAAATGAACAAATAGCCCCGAAAGTTTTGTGCCCCACCCCAATTGGAAGACTCAATATATTTTGATATCCCAGGTTTGCCAGTTGGACTGAATGCAAATGTTAAAATATTACACACCTCAATAAGTGTTGGATGGGTACTCTCTACGTGCCTGCCACCCTATCACTTCTAGCTTTTCCAGGAATTTTATTTCACACTCCAGCTTGAAAGGTGTTATAGATTACACACCCCAGTTTATTTTATTTTTTTTATTTATTTTATTTTAAAAGTCTTTACCCAGGGATACAATTCAGTTTGGATAACTGTTTTACAATGTACCCTGCAACTAAAAATACAAATAACCTATTACAACAATGGTCTAAACCTATAAATATACAACATACCTATTGATAAAAAGTTGAATAAAAAAAACAAAATATTAAAACCAGCTTTCCTTGAATATTTTCGATTATGAGCTTTAAGTTTGGCTTTAAATAACTGGATGGAAGGAGCTAACTTGATATCAGAATGGAGTTTGTTCCATGTATCAACTCCAACAGAAAGCAAACGAGTTTTGACCATATGCTGTTCTCATTCGAGTACCAGCATGTATCAAAATTTCAGATCCCAACTCAATTCCCTCCGCTCTGGCCTCCCCGGTACTTAAATGATTGACCTTTGGAGGCTTGCTTAGGGGGCGTAGTACAAGGAATCGTGTATTTTTACAATGTAACTTGCGGAATCAGAAATTTCTTTTCAACTACAGTCGCGTAAGTAGTAAAAAGAAGTAATTTATTAAATATGTTAAGGAATCTTTCAAACAGGTGAGATGCTTAAACTTATAAAATATCACCGCTTCAATTTTTTGAAACAGTCAAAGGGGAATCCAAAGTACCCTCTGTAAAAAATCCCTTTCATCAATAAATGGTTGTCTTTACAAGGTCCAGAGTTGGAAAAAGCCCAAAACTCTGTAAGTTTCACTCCCTCAGTTCCTGGGCACTCGAAAGTTGGTTCAGATGTCTCTCCCTTTTGCGATCAGCTTTCATAATAACGTCAGCTTCATGGTCAATGGAGAATAGTACATAATGCTAGCAAAAGACTTTTGGATAAATTAAAACTTGAGCTATAAATAGTGACAATACACTTACTTCAAAGTGTAGTTCTAAGGATTTATTTTCGGGGGTGGGGGTTACAGCTATGCAGTTCCTATGGGCCAGCCACCACTGGTACGGGCTCGTTATATTTTTTCGCATTCTACATTTAAGCTCTTTACAAACCGATCCTTTTACAAATTAAGACTCCATTGTCCATTTATATCATACCCATGGGGTATGTGGTTGGGGCAAGAGTTTCATGGTGAAAATAGAAGCTCAAATCAGTGAACAAATGGAAGTGCGAAGCAAGAGTTCTAGCTTGCAGTCGCTTTCAAACGTAGAAAACCTGTTACTAATTGACATTTTGAATATCGTCACAAAATGAAAAATTAACTCACCAAGATCCGCAATGAACTCTTTGCAAGACTTAAGTAGATGCCAACCAAACAGACAAACAGCTTTTCATGATTCATCATTGTTTCCAGTCAAATGAGCCAGTTTCGGCCCTAGGTAATGAGGCCCGCTACTCTCACGGCCTCAACGCAGAGGCCTGCTACTCTCACAGCCTCCACGCAGCAGAATTCCTGACCTGCAAATGGATGGGAAACCAGGCTGGCCTAACGAAAGTTCCTTTCATTATAGCATGCTTCCAGATTGAACCTGCTCTGTATACCATCTCTAGCTCTCTCAATGGCAGCCTTCTGTGCTCAATTCAAGGGTTAATAAGAGGTCATTTAGAAAAATCGTTGAAGCCCAAAAAAAGCATGCGACAGGAAGCGTGATTTTGAAGACACTGGTCTCCAGAGATCCTGACACGATTCAGTGAAAAGAAAGGGAGACAACACAGGGAAGAAAGCGATCTATTTACCAACAGTAACACCCCGTTTTCTCCATTCTAAAAATTCAATCCATGGTACTTTCTGTGTCATTTTTGTTAAAATCCACGGAGGAAACAGAGGGGACAGATGGGGACCCAAAAGGCTCTAGAGACTACAATCTCTGAGGCACTGAGTCACATTTTCGCGACCAGCACTCTATTGATGAGGAAAACTATGAAAAAAGAGTACTTTGATGCGATACCGTGTGTTATAAAACCAGGCACTACTGATACAAAACATATTTACAAGACAATTATGATATACATTAAAATGTATGGTAATATATACTAATCTCGATCTGAATTTTGCAACGGAGGCTTACAAAGAGCAATGTTTTGGGCAACCCTTGTGCGAATAGGGATCAAACGATGAGCTCCTTTTATTCAGTGAACAGACTTCAGCGGTGACGAACTTTAGCTCTGATTTACGATAAGATGGGAACTGATTTTTGAAAGGGAGCAACGTGGACTTATACTATGGGATAACTCCCTAAGCATTCTAGCAAATTCTAGCAAGTGGTTCTAGAATGACAAGAAAGATGGGATTCTTTTCGTTCTAATAGTCTAGTGAGCATTAGAAAGAAAGCAAAGGTGATAAAAAGATACCATAACCACCCTGCTGACACACTGAAGTTGCCGCTACGCCAGAATTTTTGGTTGTTGCAGAAATTTTAGTAACAAAATGGGGGGTCCGGTAGACAGAGAAAAAGTGGGAAGCCGGTGTCCGCATGACAGATATAACAGTGTGAAGTGGGACAACATGGGAAAAAAGTAGCTTATGGAATGTATGAAAATTAATTCCCCTAATATCAGAGCGATGCAATAGGGAAAGATATTGCCGTGCCTACTTTTGTGCGGATTTTGAAATCAAAGTCAGTAAATATGTAAATGTAATAAAAGCTGCCTTACACGTTTTTTTTTATAAGAAAACTCTTTTTGTGCCAGAGCCTCAATTTCCTTAACTTTCAGGAAATCGAGGCTGAGATTTTCTTAACATTTTCTTAAACTTTTGCTGGAGTAAACTGACTAAAAGAGGTTGCCATTATTTGCTGTAAAAAAAGGATGATCTTTTTCATCCAAGATTATCAAAGAAAAGTTTCTATCTTTGTAAAGAAGCTTGCAAAGAAGGAGCTAATATCGATTTCAGGGACGTAAAAAAGTTTAACTCTGGAAATTAAGCCTTGTGACTTTCTTACCATTTTCCTAAGATTTTGACCTTCTGAGCCTCATTTTCTTATAAGCTTTATTCTTATAAAAAAACGTGTATTGCAAATTAGAAGACCCGCTAAACATAAAATTGTCTACAACAAATCCTGTGTGCACTTGGTCGCGATCTCTGCTACATAGCTGAGATGATTTTTGTTTTTCAAGAAACTAAACTTAAGTCTTTTAAGTTCCCTTTGTCTTCACCCAATTGCCTGATCAGCAAATGTAGTCGAAGAAATTAAGCAAAGAATATATGCCTCTAGGACCAACGATTGTATGGGGTATTTTTATTATAGTCAGTCGGAACTGCTCTTTTCCAATCCATTATAGCTCACTATAACACATCATATAGGCCTATAGCATCTATAACACATACTGTAGGCCTATAGCATCTATAACACATCCTGTAGGCCTATAATATTTACAACACATCCAGCCAGAATATGGCTTCAGACCGTACAAGTGGAGGATAGACTCATCCAAAACCCGTTGCGCAACTGTGGAGTTGATATGTAGTTCGAGGGAAAACTCTTACCAACTCATCCAACTTGATAGCAGGTATATTCGCGGTTCATCGCTCTTGTATACCCCAATCAAACCTACCCCATTCGGCACGTTCTTAACAAATAGTGTAATTAATGAGTTGCCATAAACGTACCTCGTGCATCACCTCGCAAAAGGTATACAACCATTCGATATTAGCAATATTCAGTTCTTAATATTACGTATATTCTAATTACATACAGATTTTACCTCGCAGTTACGCTTAACTATCCCCATTTCCCCTCACCTCAAATTATTCGCCATTTCAGAAGTGCCAAATGACAAAAATCATGTCTTGCGAACAAGCATCATCAAACCGTCCATTCCTATTTAATTCTCTCCAAATCACGTGTGAAATAACTTGTGCTAAGCTTTCGACAAATTTGGCGTCGGTGCAGTGATTCTCTTGCGACCAACAAAATGCAATAGCAATATTCCCGGTTTTAAACCTGCCGGACAATATCACAGAAAACCGCATTCAGCACAGAGGCCGCCCTGGGTCGTGTAGACCATAAATCCATGCTCACCGGAAATGAGAAAATCAAGCAACCAATAGGCGCACAATGACCAAAAATGGCCATATGATAATAAAATTCCTTGAGCACCTTCATGCGTGATCAACAAAATCACTGTTTCATCAAACCAAATCATTATTTCCTCTCACCAAATCACCGTGCCTCCGCCTACCAAATCGCACACCGCTCTATTGCCGTTCTGTACCAGTCTGATTCACTCTGTCTGATAGTGGCAACGGACATGACAGATTGGATAAAAGTTAACTTTGCATTCCACAATCCTCATTCCCTTGGTTCGACCCTACATTTGACTGGTGGGGGATGGCGGAGGTGGATACTGTTGTATACTTCTAACTGTGTCTGCCGGAGATGGAGGACGAGTGTCATCATCTGACATTTGCATACTCTCCGACAGATACATCGTGCATGGCGTAGGGGGTGGGGCAAATGGATCATGACCGGTCTCAATGTATATTTCACTAAAGTCTGATGCGATACTATTTTGTCGACGCGTCAACTGCGATTTTGGTAGCAGTTCAGTCCCTTCTGTAAAATCGGTTGATACGTGTGAAGAGGCACGCAGCCCTCTACGATGAGGACGACGCGGCGTACGACTTCGATGCGACCTATGAGAATGTCTGTGTGGACGGGGTCGGTCGGATTCCCGTCCTGAGAAATATAGATAGTCTGAGTCTTTCCCCACATCAGTATAATTTGGCGTGGGGGGTGGAGGTCCGTTTTCCATATAACTATAGCCAGGATTATGCAATGTGCCAAGAGACGTCATAGAGCAATGACTGCACGAGAAGCATGTCGCGACGGACGGAGCCGGAGCTCTGGTCGGTTCTGCTTTGTTCTCACTTATCGTTGACAGCACCCGCTCTGTCATTAACGATGGTGGTGGGTTCGCTGGCAAAGGCGTAAAGTTTGATGTCAGAGTGGCGTTAGATGTGCCGGTAAGGTTCCTGTTATAGAGCTCACTTCTTTGAGAGACGTGGACATCTGACACATATGTTGAGACGGACGATTTACTGCCTTCAAAATCATCTATACTGCATTCCGAGTTGGTCTTGGTCACTCTTGGCAAGTCAACAAGACTCACATTGGCCGCTGGAGGCATGGGTTGGTTCTTTCGAATCTTCCACCAAATGAGCATGCCAATTACAACCATAACTATTGTAAAGACAATTCCAGATGCAATTCCGGCGAGAATTTTTATATGACTGCTCTTTGATACGATAGGGGTTCTCGAGATTGTACTGTTACCTGTTGAAAGATACAAAATCGCTCAAAGAGCAATATGATACTATAATATCATCTTTACAGTTTAGTCCTCTATAGGCCCGTATTCACTTGGGCGAAATCTTCAGCCAATTCATCAGCAACTGGATGATCTATTGTTCTTTCAGGGCATAGGAAAAGTTGCTAGTGAAATATGAAAGTTCAAAGGTGTGCAATTTCCCAGGGAATTTGCTAAGAAGAGAACCAATGGCAGAGAGGCCAGAATCGACTGTGTTTCAGTTGACACACTTGATAAGCCTAGCTGACTACTTGTCTAAAGAATTTACTAAAGTAGAAACCAGCCTTATACCTTAGGCAAGCCAAGTGTACTATGAAAGCGGGAGAAAAACAAAACAGGCAATGAGTAAGAACACTGGATCAACTGGGGGAATCGAATTGCAACTATGCATGGTGACAAGGCTACACCAAATGCGGTGTCTGCCTTCTCCTATATTCCTTCTCTTAATAATCTCTATAGAAAGGCTTGGATGCGCAACACACATTAGAACACCAGTGAGGACCCATTCATAGAAGAATGACATTACAATGAGGCAATTTACCTTGTGGGCAGGTCCTAGTTCCTTCATCGCTACTATCCCCACAGTCATCATAACCATCACATTTTTTCCGTAAATCAATGCATTTCTTGTTGGCACAAAGATACTTAGTGGGTTGAGAGCATGTATCAACTGAAATCGAAGAGAATACAATTCAATACTAAATGATTCTTATAACAATCAATACTAAGTGAGTCTTCTGCAAGTAATGCTAGTGCTAATAATTTCTTAAGTGACATCTTGGTGTCAAATGATAAAGCTACAGAAGAAAACATAGTTCATTTCATTTCACTTTTAGATATTTATGGAGGGACACCCTGCAGCCTATAAGCTGATTCTTAAAGGGCCCTCCATCCAAATACATATAAAACAATTCTTTTAAATCTGTGTGTAGGGAGGTCTCTAATATCAGTGGCAACGTGTAAAGCCATTTTAACGTGTTCCAGATCAATTGACATACTGGCGTCATAAGAATCTGGCAACCGTTGATTCCCCCAATCAAAGCTTTAGCGCCAAAAGTACCTACGTGTTAATATATAACCATAGAAATCGCTTAATCCAGTAATTACACGAGTTCATTCAAGCATGACAAAAGGTAAAACAGAAGCAAGTGCCACTTACAACAGTTCATTTCGTCTCTACCATTTGGACAGTCCATTTTGCCATCACACTCACGATTCTTGTCAATGCAACCATTCTCACAGTCAAAATGGATGAGCAAATCACATAGTGGGGGTTTTCCTACAGCAAAAACAAATGCATTTTAATGAACAAATAAAATGTGTAAGTATGCGAATAAAACATGCAGGCACATGAATGAAAAGACGCATGGGAGACATCTACAAGTTGCTGCTTGGAAGCCATCTACAAGTTCCCCAGTAGTGTTGCTCTATGCGTTTGACCGCATCATCCAACATTTCATCCATATTCAAGTTTGGGCATGCGTAGAAAGCTCTTAAAGGGTTCTTGAACGAGTCACTGCGCAGGAACTATCGAGTGAGGGAAATGTTTGGTGAAATATTGGATGAAACATATGATGCACTTGAACACCTCTCATTACAATTGATGAGCTTTTAGGTATTCTGAGGCAGAATGCTGGCTGAAATACTTGATGCGTTTGTCAAAGGCTTTAGAGCTTGTGTTCACATGAAGGTACTGACCATTACAAATGTGGTCTGAGTGGGCACCTACTCGAATAGCTCTGGCTTAGTCTATGCAATTTTATGAGAAATATACCCACTTGCTCGCTTCAGAAGTGCAAAAAACGAAATCCTAGATACACCTATGCCTGGAAAGGCGAGCTGCAAAATAAGCTTCATGAATCAAAGAAAAAACAAGAAAATACCAGGGGCCTAGGCACAGGCGATTTGAGGCAAAATGGCTAGCATGCACATATATAAAAGAATTATAGAAACAAGTAAATGTGCTAAATAGACATAAAATCAGTAGGAGAGTGCTGCCCAGGGGAGGACTGACGGCTTTTCCCCAGGAATGCTACTTCATAAAAGGGAGTCCATACTTGGTGTCGTCATTTATTCTCCTTAACCCTGAAGTAGTAGGACAATGGTCAACAAAGGTGCTGTGCATTATAGGGGGCACGCAAAGGAAATAGGTAGGGTGGGTCTGGGCTGCCAATGCATCCTGGTACCCATTGCCTGTCGGCCCTAATACTGCCTTTAGGTTCTCCTCTTTGTAGTTTCTTAAGTAGCCAATTGTCAATCAAAACTGGCTCGAACATAAGGCTGAGAATAGCATGGCTCTATTTTGAATGACAAGTACACGGCTAAAGTAAAGTAAGAAGTTTGTTCTACATAAATTCAAGTGCATTTACCGCAAGTTTCGTGGCTTTCATCTGATCCATCCGCACACTCCAGGTACTTGTTGCATTTCTTTTCCTTCGGAATGCAGGCACCGTCAGAAAGGCATTGGAATTCGCCCTTCTTGCATTTATTAGTGTCTGAGGAAAAATATTTAGTTTTAAAAACACAACAAAAATTGGTTCAAATGCATGCAAGGAAAATATACCAACTTGAAGGTCAACCACGGAGATAGAACAACCAGGAAAGTGAGAAGAAAGTGGGCAAGGGAAAGAAGTGAAACAAATGTACGATATCAGGACTAAAAAAGAGATAGAAAAGAAAAAAGTCGGGGAAAGGATATAAAGGTGATCGAGACGAATTGAAAAGAGACAGAAAAATTATAAGCTAGAAAGGAATAAAAGATAAGGACAAATTGGTGAAATGACTAACCACAAAGAAAGTGCATGGAAGGAAGTAGATTAATTCATATAGAAAACCCTCTCAAAAACACTCCCTTGTTGATGATGATAACGAAACGATCAAAGAATAATAATGAAACTATTAACAAGCCCACTTACTTTTGCACGAAACTTTGTCGTCTTGATCAAGTTTGTACCCAACTGGGCATGCGCACTTCTTCTCATACGTCATAATCTCCGTCGAGTGGCTTTTCATAAGCGATATAAAACAAATATGGCTGCAGCGACCATTGTTGACGGCACACGGGTGTATTACTAGAGAAGAAATCATGGAATTTCAAGTAACAAATTATCTTTTAAGGTTCTAAACCAATAACATAGGGGGGGGGGGGGTGGCCGAGTGGTTAGAGCGCCTGACTGCTGAGCGAAACATCGATAGTTCGAACGGAACCATTGGATCATAGTTGGGATGCTGGCTCAATGTCCACCCAGCAGCAAATGGGTGCCTGGTGGCAACACTGGGGAAGTTAAAGGCGGCGAGGAAAGCAAATCGCCCCCTATTGACGTCATGAAAACCATGCAGTGGTAAGTAATATATTAGATTAATGAATACAGATTAATACAGTAAAGAAATAATGATTAATGGCACTTAAAGATGTTCAGGCCTCAGTTTACATATATTCTCCTGTGCTAATCTATGTATTTATGCGTAATGCAACTGTTCACACATTCTGCTAATGTCTATGCATAAATCATAGCAACTCGAACAAACTCCCAAACTGAAACTTTTTCCATAACATCTGCCCCTACATAACTTCAAACATTGACTCAAATTCTATCATACACGATCTCAAATACACTTCTGTGTGTTTCCTTACCTCCTACTCCAACATCAGACAATCATGCTCGAAATCACCCCAAAGCACATAAGAACCTTCGATTTTGAGACGTGTTTTTTCATGTTCTTATGCGACGAGGTAGTTCCAGCAATCAAGGTGCAGGCTCCTGTTCCTAATGTTATCCCTGCAGATCCTTACCATAACAGTTAAGTATTTAATGTTTTTGGAACATTCATGAAAGGGCTTGATTGGCAAACAGGCTGAATTACTTCTCAGTGGATAAAGAATGGAAGCACTTATGAGGCCTAGTCGGAACATCTCGCTGAAAAAGGTTCTAAGTAACTAGAAACAAAACATTAAAATTTATTTATACAACTTCAGGCTGTGGCTTCTTAACAAATGAAAGTTCTTATCCACAGATAAATCCTACCATTTCGCCTTGTTCTATTTACAGCTTGCACATCAGCCAGGTTCCTGAATTTACCATGTACTTCAATGGCCTTTCCTTTGCCAGATTTATCAGCTCTATACATCATCTCAGTGTCACTGTCTACCCAATAAACAAACGGTCCATGCACAGTCACAGCCTGGGGTTTTAACAGACTATCCAAGACAACTGATCTTCGTTGCTGGCCTACAAAACAAATACCGCAAAATTATAATCCAAAATCAGAATATGGTCTGTTGTCACACATTCCTAATCACCATGCGACAAATGATTTTCTTGAGTTCCAAATATAACATATCTTATAGGCCCTTATGACGCCACCCCTATTAATGCCGATTCAACAAAATTAACCACACCTAGGACGTAGTAATACCAAATATGATGACCAAATATGGGCAGATATCTTTCGTCTACAGTGGGCCAGGGGTTTGTAACTCAAAAATTAAAACTTAAAAAAATTAATAAATCAAAAAAATTTAAATGGGACATTTACCGTGTAAATGTCCTTTAACGACAAAGGCGACACGTTGTGTTCCTTACTCCTACCCCCCAGACTGGGGATCACATGATTAGATCATGCTCACGCCTTACTGCACGTTCTTCGGTCTCTTCAGTCCTCGTGGTACACACGTTCTGTAGCAATCTACATGGGGATACTTATGTTTTCTTCTCCCACCCTCCCTACCCTCAAAGTTAGTCTACCTCGAACTCTCTTCCCTGGTCGTATCGTTGAGGCTATAGTCTCACACATTTCTTGGTCGTTGTAGGAAAATGTGGCCGCTAGCCCCCAACCTCTATTTTCTTTAATTTCTTTTGAATTTTATTGTTTATTGAGTTGCATTGTTTATTGATTGATTGGATTCGAATGAAGTACATACATTTGTTTTATTGGATGAAATTGTCGAAGCGAAGGTCGAAGCGAATTGAGATGCAAGAGGCAAACCGAATCAAGACTTGTAACTCTGGCGCATTGGAACTCTAAAGAAATTTAACTCTGAAGTATTGGAACTCTACATATGAAACTTACGAGGTGATAACGTTCATTTTTGAATTATCTGGTCGGAGTTATAGAATCCTTGCGGCGCAAGTCAAGAAGTGATGGGAAGAACTTGCAATCAACATTGTTTTTTATATATTTTCATTTAGTTTATCGGATTATTTTATACATACAGTCCTCTTATCTTATATGAATTAGATTCTTTGGTATTATTTGAACCCTTTTGGGTAATTCTATTCCGTCAACCAGATGGGCGTGTCTAGTCCTCTGGCCTGACTTGGAATCTAAGGCGGGAAAACGCACAGTCGTTTGCCCCTCTTTGCAGCCCCCGGCGACTACCATTGACCTAATTCTGCGGTTCCTGTCGAAATAGGTTTAGCGTTGTTAACAATGGCCCCACCTAACCACTAGCATTGTTACATCCAGTAATTTTTTTTTGTCCAGTGCCATAATGATATTTGATCGAGGAGGTCCTGGAAGTTTCTGCTATTCAATAATTGCACATGTTTGACAAAGTGTAGAAGTTTATGCCAGGCAATAATTACAGGTGACCGAGAAAGCTCTCGTAGTTATCAATGCAATCTTTATATATGATTTATATTCGAGGAAGTCCTCAGAGTTTTATGCAATACAATGTTTATATATGATTTACACTCGAGGAAGTCCTCAGAGTTTCATGCAATACAACGTTTATATATGCTGTATATTCGAGGAAGTCCTCAGAGTTTTATGCAATGCTATGTTTATATATGATTTACACTCGCGTAAGTCCTCAGAGTTTTATGCAATACAATGTTTATATATGATGTATATTCGAGGAAGTCCTCAGAGTTTTATGCAACACAATGTTTATATATGTTTTACATTCGAGGAAGTCCTCAGAGTTTTATGCAATACAATGTTTATATATGATTTACATTCGAGGGAGTCCTCAGAGTTTTATGCAGTACAATGTTTATATATGATTTACACTCGAGGAAGTCCTCAGAGTTTCATGCAATACAATGTTTATATATGATTTACATTCGAGGGAGTCCTCAGAGTCTTATGCAATACAATGTTTATATATGATTTACACTCGAGGAAGTCCTCAGAGTTTCATGCAATGCAATGTTTATATATGATTTACACTCGAGGAAGTCCTCAGAGTTTCATGCAATGCAATGTTTATATATGATTTACATTCGAGTAAGTCCTTCGAGTTTCATGCAATACAATGTTTATATATGATGTATATTCGAGGAAGTCCTCAGAGGTTTATGCAATACAATGTTTATATATGGTTTACATTCGAGGAAGTCCTCAGAGTTTTATGCGATACAATGTTTATATATGATTTACATTCGAGGAAGTCCTCAGAGTTTTATGCAATACAATGTTTATATATGATTTACACTCGAGGAAGTCCTCAGAGTTTTATGCAGTGCAATGTTTAAATATGATTTACACTCGAGGAAGTCCTCAGAGTTTTATGCAATACAATGTTTATATATGATTTACACTCAAGGAAGTCCTCAGAGCTTCGTGCAATGCAATGTTTATATATGATTTACATTCGAGGAAGTCCTCAGAGTTTCATGCAATACAATGTTTATATGATTTACATTCGAGGGAGTCCTCAGAGTTTTATGCAGTACAATGTTTATATATGATTTACATTCGAGGGAGTCCTCAGAGTTTTATGCAGTGGAATGTTTATATATGACGTATATTCGAGGAAGTCCTCAGAGTTTTATGCAATGCAATGTTATATATGATTTACACTCGAGGAAGTCCTCAGAGTTTCATGCAATGCAACGTTTATATATGATTTACATTCGAGGAAGTCCTCAGAGTTTTATGCAATGCAATGTTTATATGATTTACATTCGAGGAAGTCCTCAGAGTTTTATGCAGTACAATGTTTATATGATTTACATTCGAGGAAGTCCTCAGAGTTTCATGCAATGCAACGTTTATATATGATTTACATTCGAGGAAGTCCTCAGAGTTTTATGCAGTACAATGTTTATATGATTTACATTCGAGGGAGTCCTCAGAGTTTTATGCAATACAATGTTATATATGATTTACACTCGAGGAAGTCCTCAGAGTTTCATGCAATGCAACGTTTATATATGATTTACATTCGAGGAAGTCCTCAGAGTTTTATGCAATGCAATGTTTATATATGATTTACACTCGAAGAAGTCCTCAGAGTTTTATGCAATGCAATGTTTATATATGAATTACACTCGAGGCGGTCCTCAAAGTTTGATGAAATGCAATGTTTATATTTGATTTCGATTCGAGGAAGTCCTCAGAGTTTATGCAATACAATGTTTATATATGAATTACACTCGAGGAAGTCCTCAGAGTTTGATGAAATGCAATGTTTATATTTGATTTCGATTCGAGGAAGTCCTAAGAGTATTTATGCAATGCAATGATTACATGTAAGCTATAATCGAGGAAACCCTCGAAGTTTATGCATTGAAATGTTTATACATAAGGGAGGTAGTCCTAGATATTTACGGAATACAATTGCATATGTGACCTTTTTATATCCAATTGTGTTTTATATCTGTGAATGAAAAATGGAATAAACATCGATGATTTTGGCTACTCGAAGAAGAAGGCCGCCTCTGGACATTACCTGAGCTAAAGACAATCACATGAAGTTTCCTTCACTTTGTCAAAGGACTCTGTAGTGACCATCCTTGATGTTGCCTGCCTGACCAAGAAGACCCTATCAAGACCTCACATGAACTACTAACTATCTGATGAAGTTTACACAACAGTATCGACCAATCATTGTCGATTTTACTCATCCGAAAGTGAGGATACTTTCCATACGTCATGTGAGCTAAGTCACTCTGAAGAACGCTTTTCTCGAGAGGTTGCCATTTGTACCCATGGCAACGATACTGTTAAATACTAGATGTACATTCTGTCTCGCATACAGGGCATAAAAGTCTTAAGCCCTACTCAATTGCTGATATGCATTGACTTACGTTACAATGAGATTCACAATTGTGTTTATTATGAATACAACGATACGACCCAATTTACTGCCAGCCCAGTAGTATCTTTTGTCTAACTTCCTTCTCCTGTTATCTCACACGTATTGTTATGCCAATATCATAGTGCTCAGGAGCCTAGAGGCGTTAAACTAAATTTTAAGAATTAAAGCTCAAATGATATAATAATCAATCTAGTCCGTCAAAAAAATCCAGAAATTGAAACAGGTTTCGTCCTTTCTTTGTATTAAAATCCCTTGTACGTTATTATATATACGTCTATTGTAAAACAATGAACTCTCTATCGTTGTGGTTAGTCTTCGTTGTAACGTGTGATGCAAAGCACACTATTTAAATCGAAGCACTTGGTAAAGAACTTCAAAATGAAATGAACTGCACAAAATTCTCACCTGAAAAATGAACTGATTCGATCTTCCTTTTAAACGTATCTATCCAATACAGCCTGCTCTCTAAATAATCTATTGCCAGATCACCAGGTCGACCATCTTTAAAATCAACAAGGGTCATATGATTTGTTCCATCCATTGTTGATTTCTCTATTGATAGTTTACGATGGTCCATGTTTGTCCAAAAAAGGTACCTTACAAAACAAGGATATAAAGCAGATGAGAATAATTTTCATTTCATAACCATACACATTTACATATACCGTAAATTCTCTAGTAAGCCCTCCGGGGGCCTATTGCTTTCAAGCACTTTAGAGGGGGCCTTATGGTGAGGGGCCTTAATTCAAAGGGGGGCTTAATAAATTTTTGAAATATGAACAGATTTTCTATGGTGATGTAACATGTATATTTTACGAATCTTCATCAATAACATTGTCATCTTCATCAGTTATCATTTCTGATTGCAGCATATAGATGTTTGAGCCTGATTTTGATTTGCTTTGTTGCCCTACAATTGAACGTCATCAATACCACAAAATTTATGCTCGTTACGAACATAACTTATATTTGGCAGTATTCAAATTTTTGAGGAAGGGGCTTTATAGAGAGGGGGGTTAAATAAATTGTTCCTTCTGCAAAGGGGGCATTGTTGGAGAGGGGGGGCTTAAAAGAGAAATTACGGTATTTCCATGAATACGGATTAGTGTATCAGACCATAAACAGTGTGAACGTAGCTTGATGAAATACGGACAAATTTCCAATCATACAGTGACCAAATCCCAATCACACCTTAAGATATTCAATACTCAAAAGTATTGTCTGGCTGAATTTCAGTTAAACCCTGTTAAGTCGTACCCTGGATAAGTCGGATTTTCGCTTAGTCGGACTGATTTCTCTTTCCCCTTGATTCACTGCAGTTTATTGAAGACTCGGTTGACTCGGACATTCGTTAACTCAGACTAATTTCCAACCTCACTTGAGAGTCCGACATAATGAGATTCTACTGTATTGATTTCCTAATACGTAAATTGAATTTGATATTTGCAAATTGAGATGTATACTAAATACAAAACTAACCCTTCTTCAGCAGACACCACGATAGCTCTCGGCTTGTACCCATTCTTCTTCTCGAAAACAACAGTTGGTACTCTGTCACCTTTCAAATGCATAAATTGAATCGTATCTGAGTCGGAATCCGTCCAGTACAAACTACCGCCGTAAGAATCCACAGATATATCGTATGGATTACCATGATTTTTCAATCCACTATACACCTGATGGTCTTTCGATCCATTTTCCAGTGAGGCTTTTATGGATTTACTCTCGGATTCAATCCAAAAGATTACTCCCGTCGTAAAATCGAAATCGATCTTTTTCACGTCATCGTAACTCGGTATTGGCAGCACCAAATCCGGATTGTCTTTGGCTGCAAACGTCACTCGGCGGATGTTTTTCTTCTGGCTGAACAGCAGGAACGATGATGGAGCTGTTAGTTCAAAAGAGGCACGTTTGAATGAATAAAGACTGAATAATGAAAGTGTAGAAACTTAGAAGCCAGCTAATTTATTTCACAGTAAAAAAACTACAATTTTCTTCTATCAGAAAAATGTTTTTTTGGTCCAGTACTGAAGCTATCTTGTTCTTTCACGATTTTAGTACAAAAACTCTCTTATACCTTCTAAGCAAGAATGTCTGAGCCTATGTAACAATACAGCGCTAGGGAGGCAGAAGAGAGGCACTGTAGAAAAATGTCACTCGAATACATAGATACACAAAGGAAATATATGCAAATAAAATCAAAGAGATCCCGGACTTGCGTGAAAATTGGAGTTCAAATTTTCTATGAATTTATCAAATTTCTGTATAATACATAAAGCTACAAATCTTCTAGTTGGGCGGGCAATGTCCCCCGTGCCCACCCCAGCTGCGTGGTAGAAGTAAAAGTAAAGCGAGAAAAGAGACAGCGTCTAACCTTTGCAAGTTTTGGTGTCTTTCTGCAAGGCGTAATGAGTTGGGCATCCACAAGTGTAGTTCTTGTGACCAAAAGCAAAACACAGGTGAGAACATCCATGGTGGCCCAGACCACATGAATTTGTGCCTGAAAGAGACCCGATTTCAATTTTAATAACGAGCAGGTACCATAGTGATCGTTCATAGCCAATGGAACGCCGAGCAGGCCAATGAGGAATAACACTAAAGTAAATTATCAATCAATGGGCAACAAAACCAACGAAAAATTTAAGAGGAATTAATGACAGGGTGAATGAACGAATCGATGTCCTAGAAAATAAGAACGCTTGAAAATACTATTGCCAACCTGTTTGTCGACTCTTATGATAAGTTAGTAAATCCATGACAAATTCTAGGTTGTCTAAAATCCTCGTTCTGTTCTCGCCCGTGTTTTTGTCTGCACGGCCTACTGATTTTGTAATCCAGTCTCCAAAGTATATCGAGCTGCTATATAATGTCAATGCTCGTGGATAGGCTACGTCCTTTAACAGCTCTTTCCTGTTGTTTCCATTGAAATCTACCCTCTCGATTGTGTGGACCAGCTTGTCTGCAAAGTAAATCCAGCCATTCTCATAGTCCAACACAAGTGACGTCACTTGTCCTAGACCTTCGACAACAGTTCTACGCTCTTTACCATCAAGTCGTGCCTCCTCGATCCTGTGCCCACCATTCAAGCCCGAACACCAATAAATGTGCCTAAAGCAAATGATAGTTAGAAATAATGAACACTGATAAAGGGCAAGGGTTACAGATGAAGAGAATCTAAACTTTACGTGTCAAATGTCAAAGATCATAGGTCAAAATATCACATATGAAACAAACACTAAGTCGCAGACCAAAATATCACAAATGAAATTGCAATTTTACTGCCTTCTTAAAATATCCACACTAAACATTATCGGAACCTTATGCTAAACATTACGATTAATTTATCTGACCCTGCAATTAATTTTCGGAACAGGGAGCATTGCAAACTCGTAAGGCTGTTTCTACTGAATGTTTCTACACTGTATAGATATCGTAAAATCAAATGCATTCCAGCAAAGCTTGAAATGAACAAAACACGCACCCATTGTGTGGATTGACAGCTAGCGCCAGTGGGCTTTCAATATTCTCCCAGAGCAACACCTTCCTATAATTACCATTCAGTCTCGAAACCTCGATCCTATGTGCTGAAGCATCACTCCAATAAATGTTCCTCGCAATCCAATCGACCGCAATCGATACTGGCATCTCCAGCCCATGCCTTATTACTGTTTTAAGACCAGTCCCATTCATATGTGCGCTCTTGATGTCCTTGAGGTCACCGGAATCCGACCAGTAGATTCTCTCTTCGCTCAAGTCAAAATCCAGGGCATTTGCTTCTTGCACACCGCCCAGTGGAATCTTGACGTCACCCTTGTATATATCAAGAGTAATTCGGCGTATGTCAGCTCTTTGCATGATCAGGAGAAAGCCGACAGGCACTAGAAAGAACAAAATATCATTCAGGACAAAAACACCGGATTTTACTACTAAAGGACCATCTCGACTTAATTCGTATCTCGGATTTCAGATGCGAACCCATTTTCCCCAGTCCATATTCGAAAGTCCTACCAACTGCAAACAGTCGGGTGTGCACTGAGAACTATGAGATCGAATCTGTAATCCGACATCCGAATATAAACGGGAATCCTCCATAATGATCTCGCACTTATGAGCAAAATATCGACGCAAGTAATTCAACCAAACTATTGGAAATATCAAGGCAATGACCATATGAATTTTTCTTCAAACAAACCAACTGAATTTTCATTGAAGACTTTGTTGCAACCTTCATAATTATGTACGATATAAAAGCTATCATCGAAATTTGTTCAAGCTATCGAATGTTTGAGTTATCAGGCAGTTTTTCTATACGATACCTAAGCTATCGGAACTGAAAAGTCGCTCGAGTTATCGAATATTCCAATTATCGGGCAGTCCAGTTATCGAGTGTCAACTGCAATAACGTAAGCTATCGATAAAACGACGACCTTTGAAGCACCTACCAATACAAGTCTTCTCGTCTTTGTCCAGCTCCATGCCAAGGGGGCAGGAGCATTTTGCTTTGGATAACGTGAAGAAACAAAGATGGCTGCAGTGATTGTTGTTATGGCGGCAAGGATTGTGTCCGTATAGAAGACTTCGATCTACAGCTTTTATGCCCATTAAATCTGGTTGGTCTTTCAGAATCTGAATAAAAAGTCACGATCAATAAGAGCACTGAACGACTCCCACAATAGAGACTCTAATAAAGTTCCCAGCTGTATTATAACAAACTATTATTAATATTAGTTTTCTACAGCTAATAGATATTTAAAATAGGAAATAATGTTTAGGTAAAAATACAACGTGCTAATAATAAAATGGAAATACTTACAAATCTATATATATATATATATATATATATATATATATATATATATATATATATATATATATATATATATATATATATATATATATATATATATATATATATATATATATATATATATATATATATATATATATATATATATATATATATATATATATATATATATATAAATAAATGCCAAGGAATGCACTGTACTATGACAATATGTTGAAGGGAACCGCGGATTTCCATCCCAGTATGGACGTACTGAATCCCAACTGTGACATGTATTCACACAGGTTTTTCTATCTATCCTTTATATTGTACATTAAATTGTACTATATTTCAGCTATATACTAAATTATAAATTGTCTTGCCAACAATCATATCATTCCAAGGGGTGCGAAAAGCGTGCGTCGAAATAATAGGAACTTTATCTTCTTATTACACTTCAGGGACCTTGACCAAAATATGTCGTAGGGGGTGCGAGGTCAGATCAAAAATTTCGTTGGGGAGACGGAGTTAAACAGATAGGGAACAACTGGCCTATGAGGATATGGTCATTTGTAATCATGCAAAGTTCTTACCTCAATTTCCTTACGATCATGTTTATTCGCTTTGAATAACTTCCGAAGCTGCCAGTCCGACCAGTAAATATCATCTCCCAGGACTGACACACCGAAGACATGCGGGGGGCCCCTGAGGACGACGCTGCGACCTGTTCCGTCAAGATTCACACACGATATCTCATCAGTGCCTGCATCTCCCCAGTAGAGCTTTCTCTCCACGTAGTCTATTGTTATACCATTTGGCCAAACAAGACTTGTGTTAACAAGGACTTTTCTGTTCAATCCGTCGAGATCGGCTCGCTCGATTTTCGCCTTTGACCCCCAGTCCGTCCAATAAAAGTACCTATAACAAACAGTAACAAAATAGGCTGAGTAATACCAGGCGTACATAAAATCATAGATGCACTGCTGTCTGACTTTCAATATGCAAATGACTCGTTTGGGTTCTTATACAAACAAATTCCCACGTTGTGTTTAGAGCCAATGTGCATGTCAAAGCCGTGTCTTCCAACCTAGTCTCCGCTTGTTCTATTTTATGTGCAATGCCAGACGAAAAGCTATCATGGCTTGAAATGAAACCGTTCATGCTATCAGGCGATGAGGCGGTCCCAGTAATCAGTGTGCAGGTTCTTAACCTAGTCTTACCCCTGCAAACCTGAACTAACACAATCAGTTATGCAATGTTTTTGGAACACCTATGAGAGGGGTTGAGTGGCAAAGACGCTGAATCTATTTTCGGCGGATAAAGAATAAAACTATTTTTAAAAACTAGTTAAGAATATCGAGCTGGAAAGTTTTATTAAAAGGACTTCGAAATCAACACACGTAAGTTCAGGCTGTAAATTCTTAATAAATAAAGGCTCTTATGAGAGGAGTTATACTGCAAGATTTTTCCCAAGCAATACACACTTATGTTTTGAAACAACAGGGCAAGATTGTTCCCAAGCAATACACACTTATGTTTTGAAACAACAGGGCAAGATTGTTCCCAAGCAATACACACTTATGTTTTGAAACAACAGGCCTAAAATCTTGCACATACATACCCTTCAGCTGGATCAACGACAATCGCCCTTGGCTCATCAAGTCCCGTATTAATCAATATCTTTCTCGACGTCCCATTGGCACGAGCAACTTCGATCCTCCCTGAGGCCAGCGTCTGATCGCCAGCATCGGTCCAGTAAATATTCCTCGCTATCCAATCGAAGGCAATGCCGTCGGGTGTTTGAATATCGTAATCGGCAATCATCTGAATGTTGGTGCCATTCGGGTGGGCTCTCATTATGCACTTCTTATCATTGTCCGACCAATAGATGTAGTCCTCGACAATATCATAGTCCACTGAGAAGGCGTTCTTGATGCCCCATAGCGGCAAGACAACGTCCGCGTATTGATCCGCATCCAGGGAAACAATTCGTATATCAGGTTTTCTTGCAACAACAATAAATTTCTCCATTTCTATTAAAATATAACATGTTGATTCAATGCCAGCATGATGTCCAAACAATTAAGCCTACCGCCAAACATTATTCAATGGGAATCTCCAAACATGAAGGACATTAACCACTACCCAAATGATAAATATACAACTATGAATAAACTATATGAATAAATATTACATATACGAACAAATAAACAAATATGTACTTACTATCGGCGCAGTTCTTCTTGTCACTTAGCAACCTGATACCAGTGGGACAGGCGCAAGAATATCCACCTGGCTTCAACAGGCACAGATGACTGCAACCGCCATTATTATTATGGCAGCCAGTTTTTACTGAAAGTAATTTATGAAACAAACAATCAAACACTTTGCTATCTTTTAAAACATACTTTGGATGCACTATATAAAACATAAGGGAAAAGTCGTCGGCCAATGAAACAGTACTTAGGGCGCCTCAAAATAAAGCATGCACCCCCAAATAATATATGAGATACTCATATATTTGATCGATTTCTATCATCCATTATTCAGGCTACAAGTTCATTATTTAAATGTTTCCTGGTTGTGCGTGAATTACAAAGTTTTGATAACAGAGTACCAAGTACTGTCTGTTAATACCCAATAAAATGCGCGAAGATTTGTACACGGTGTTTCTATAAGAAGCCGGCGTATACGAAATCATTATATACTGAGTCCAGTACTAGACAGTCTAAAATATAAGAAACTTTTAGAACTACAAAGAAAGAGTTAAGAAAACTTTAGATATTTCTAATCCACCTTTCAGGCTACGAAACACAATGTTTTCTGTTTTGTTTCCGTTTTCAATACAATTGTTTGATTACATTACTAAACTTTTAAGAAACTTTCTAGAATTAAACTGGGCCAAAAATTAAGAAATTTTACTACTAGTCCACGTACTAGGTTTCATAAAAAAAAAGGCGAACACAAGGCTACTCTGGCTGGCTCCCTGCTACTATTTCAGGGACAATCACTTCTGTGGTTTCTCTACAAGTTCAGCAAATAGCCATTTAAAATTGTCCTCATTTCTTTCGTAAAAGTCACCCAAATGTTTTTATAAGGATACGAACATCGTTAGCAGGGAAGGCCAAGTAGAAGAAGTTCCATAAAATACCAAATAAATGGAAGTCCTTGGAGGTTCTCGTAAATTTCGAAAACAAAACCTCACTCACCTTCTGGCTGTCTATCCGGTGATAACACAGCTAGGCCCATTGGAGATTGTATACCGTCACGTACAGTCTGAAAAGATCCGTTGTTTTTGCTGCAAGAGTTTATCTGTGGAATCTTCCAGTCAGTCCAATACAGGCGATTGTCATAAAACGTGAGTGAAAATGGATGTTGCAAATTCAGTCCTCGATAGACTGTCCGCCTGTTGTTACCATTATAATCTATGCTGTAAATACCGGAAAATTCTAACTTGGCATCAGCCCAGTAAACAGTGAAGGTGGATATATCAATGGTTAAGGAGTTTGGCCAGGCAATATCCCTATCAATAAGAACTTTCTGGTCAGTGCCATCCATATTTGCACGTTGTATCATCGGCTTGTCACCCCAGTCGCTCCAAAACATGTACCTGATAAGAGAGGGACACAATATGATACTAGTATCAAGAGGGGAAAATCACAGTTGGGATGATCGCTCACTGCCCACCTGGTGGCAACAATGGGGAAGTTAAAGGCGGCAAGGAAAAGAACTGGCCACCCTACTTCACTATGCTGACGGCTCAGGGTAAGTGTCTTCTCTAAAAGGCACCACCCAACGTACGGATTCGTATATGGGACTAAAATTTACCCTTTTTATACTATACTATATTACCATTTGATATTATAGCAAATAATATTACATTATGTTATATACCACATAATACATTATATAATATTGCATGATACTATACTATACTACAGTATATTTTAGTACATTCTATCACATTATATTATATATCACGTATTATTAAATATTAAATTATACTAAATAATATCAAATAATATTAAACTATATCATATTATATCAAATTATATTAATATCATATTTTCATACCACTGAGCCACAAGTAATCATTTACCAAACGACTAATAAACATCTTTTCTTCATCTTGATAAATTCTTCTTCTTATAACTTTATCTATATTTCTATATTATAAAGACTTAAATCCTATTCATTCTCCACACAAAAATTAACACCATACAATTTGGCTTAACTACCCGTATCAAATACCAACACTCTCCGCCAAACTCTCCGAATCCCCCCCCCCCCCATTGTTCATATGGGGTGTGTCAACGACAACGTAGCAATGCAGCCAAATCGCTTCAAAACGTTACTATGGTCTAAGTAATAAGCCCGCGTCTTTCTTCAGCCCAAAAGGGGGACCACTTGACCCAATAACAAACATATAATCTGATACTACGATCCCACATCCTTTAATAATCATGCCAACCTGCAAACTTCACTAAAACATAGCGTGCAAGATAGAAGAAAACAACCAATGGATTTTCGTGGATTAAGGGGCTTCTGCTTGAATAACTGGGATAAACCAAGAAATCCTTCTGTGGTAGAAAGAGAGTAACTGAATGTAATTGAACAGCGACAAAGATAACCGGGTATTACAAACTTTTCGCTAAAATATATCGGGATCTTAGAGTTTAGATTCCGCTAAATTTGACCTTCTGCCAAAGCCGCCACAGAGTAAGTTGTCTTTTTAGCCAACGGCACGCGCTGAGGTAGTAATAATTGTATTCTAGTTAAAGACTAAAACTCTAGTCAGCGGATGTATTTTGGAAGGTCAGAAGGTAAATTCCCACTTCCCAGCCGAAATAGATTACACATTTTTTACATAAAAACAAACTTTCTCCCTTCAGCCTTAAATGTTTCTTACGTATTTCTTAAAATTCTTGAAATTTCTTATAACTATGAGACGAGAAATTGAATTAAAGTTATAAACATTTGAGAGATGGATGTTGTTTGTATTGTATCTAATGACTTGGGGCCTTTAGATATACTTTGCGTGGGGACCGTTTTCAAGCTTAAAGCACATCCCCAATCTAGACAAAGTAACGTATAAGGGCATTCATTAATAACGAAGGAATGAAAGCAGCCTGTGAACAAGATGTATCGGCTTTCAGTGATGGCATGTTTCGACAGAACACGATCTGTGTTTACTATGGGCTTAGTTGTGAGCTAGGACCAATGATGTGGGACTTATGAGAAATAGATACTGTCAGTTCAAATTAAGCTGACATGAATAAAGAAATCAGCTTAGCACTCTAAGGGACGGTTTCTCAACTAAGTCAATACAGAAAACCTCCCTAAGCTCCCCTACAGAATCAATTCAATTTCAAAATTATTCCCTGTTCTTCTAATTGTCTGTATTTCCAAATGTGCTCTTCCATATCTTTATATCTTTTATATTTATATCTTTTATATCTTTTATATCTTATACCTTTTATGTAATATAGCTTCTATCTGCAGAGTTCATTAATTTAGATTCAGGATTACCTTTGTTGGGGAGGACCCCATTGACAATCAGTACTAGGGTTGAAGGGCTACCCCTCCCCCTATTACTTGAAAACACTTTCAATAAGAAAGTGACTTAAAGAAAACAGTACCCGACTACCAAGAAACAAAGAAAGTTTAGTACTGGATTTTTCAGAACTAAGAAAGTTGATAATTTAATACAGACTGGAAATCCCAATTTTATAGCAGGCCCGTCATCTCTTTTGTTTAATTTGTATAGATTTCTTGTCATTAACTATGTACCTCACTGTTATGTTTCAGTACTGTTATGTTTCAGTACTGTTATGTTTCAGTACTGTTATGTTTCAGTACTGTTATGTTCCAGTACTGTTATGTTTCAGTACTGTTATGTTCCAGTACTGTTATGTTTCAGTACTGTTATGTTTCAGTACTGTTATGTTTCAGTACTGTTATGTTTCAGTACTGTTATGTTTCAGTACTGTTATGTTTCAGTACTGTTATGTTTCAGTACTGTTATGTTTCAGTACTGTTATGTTTCAGTACTGTTATGTTTCAGTACTGTTATGTTTCAGTACTGTTATGTTTCAGTACTGTTATGTTTCAGTACTGTTATGTTTCAGTACTGTTATGTTCCAGTACTGTTATGTTCCAGTACTGTTATGTTTCAGTACTGTTATGTTTCAGTACTGTTATGTTTCAGTACTGTTATGTTTCAGTACTGTTATGTTTCAGTACTGTTATGTTTCAGTACTGTTATGTTTCAGTACTGTTATGTTCCAGTACTGTTATGTTCCAGTACTGTTATGTTCCAGTACTGTTATGTTTCAGTACTGTTATGTTTCAGTACTGTTATGTTTCAGTACTGTTATGTTTCAGTACTGTTATGTTTCAGTACTGTTATGTTTCAGTACTGTTATGTTTCAGTACTGTTATGTTTGTGTAGTGACCGTCTGTCTGTGCAACACTACAAGCCTTACAAAAACTCAATTATTCTTTCCAAGGAAGTCTTGACAAGGTTTCCGTATTGAAAGCGCGAAAAAGCTAAAAAAGTTTCAGTATTAGGCGAGAAGACTTCTTATAAAAACATGTGTGAAATGAATGTGAAAATCACAGAGTACAACACTCTAAACATAAAGATTGACAACAGGGATGGCTGACGGAGGTAAATACAGCAGTCTGCTACAATGCATTCAATTACTTTCAATTGACGACGGATCAGATCAGAAATAAATTACCGAGAAACTATATGAATAACTGAATAACTGAATGACCGAATGACCGACTGACTGACTGACTGACTGACTGACTGACTGACTGACTGACTGACTGACTGACTGACTGACTGACTGACTGACTGAATGACTGACTGACTGAATGAACGAATGAATAGATAACAAACTAATTAATCAAGATAGCGAGTAAATTTGCAGATGAAAGTACAAATTGAATGAAGAAACTGATTAATTCATGACTCTAGGAATAAGTGAAGAAACCATGGCATAAATATAATGAATGAAATGATAAAAAACCAAGTGACAAATCAATGAAGAATTGAATGATTGGCAAGTAAAAGAATGAAACAATGCAACAAAGCGTAAACGAGCACATTACAGAAAAACTTCAGCAATAGTGCAGAAAATGGAAACAAAATAAAATTAGAGAAGAACACGCAATAGGTCTGCTACCGTCAGTGGTCTCAGAGACAATTCGGTGGTAAAAATGTAAAAAAACGTAGAACCATGCCTTATTTTTAAGGACCAAATTGAATTTCGTGACCTCAGACATTCAAAATCTCGTCCTAAACCTGATTAGAGACATTCATGCAAAAATTGCATTTATCTGAACAAAAATTGTTATGATTTTAAATAGGATTAAGTAATCCGAAATGGAATGGTGGCAATGATTTGTTTACTTGCATTAGCGTATTCATTTGCAGGTCTGTAGTGGCTTTTATGCTGTATTGTTCTTGCGTTAAACTGACTCGACGGCATTTTACAATTTCGCGATAAGACAGTGAACAGACGCCCGAATGTCTTGGGAACTACGAACGCAAGCCATAATACTAAACAACCAAAACACATATGGCTCTCTCCATCTGCTCTAGCATTTGATTTCTCTGCTTTGCGAGACAAGAAAGTGAAACGAATGCTGACAGCTTGACGGTAAGAGCGTTTTAGGTAAAACAGGACGTAAACGATTAACAAATTTGGGCATAGGAGGATTCTGTCAGTTCTGTCAATTCTAAAACTTCCCCTGTAATTTGTGTAAACTCAGGGTAAAGAGGATTTATGAAAGAAAAGAACGTTTTTTATCGATTCGGATCTTCTCAACTTTTTCATAAATCTTCGACAAGATTTTTAGAATGTTTAGGAGACATCTGGCTTTTGTAGCAACTGTTGTACTTTATCAAATAAAATTGCGCAAATTGTCAATACTTGAGACACTTATAAGTAGAATGGAACAAGAGCTTCAAAAAACATCTAAATGATAAGCTGTTTCTTAACTACAAGAAACCTCAACTTATAAGAAACTAGTTAATTCGACTACATAAATGCTCAACAAATTGAAGAATTGGTAGGGCTGCATCGCTACCACACTAGGACACTTCTTGCATGCAACTCCATACTTTAAACCTCAAAAAAATATATCACTTCACTATAGCTCGAAAAAGCGACAACATTCTTTACACATACTAGTGTGCTCAAAGAATGTCCCCACTTTGTCGATCTACAGTGAATACAGTGAAGTTCTGTAGTACCAACCAAGAGGCCACTCAAATAATACATATACATATACATATACATATATACATATACATATATACATATACATATACATATACATATACATATACATATACATATACATATACATATACATATACATATACATATACATATACATATACATATACATATACATATACATATACATATACATATACATATACATATACATATATATATATATATATATATATATATATATATATATATATATATATATATATATATATATATATATATATATATATATATATATATATATATATATATATATATATATATATATATATATATATATATATATATATATATATATATATATATATATATAAACAGACACACACACATTTATATGCCTAGGCATCCATCTCTCTATTAGCATTAGTTACTTGTCATTTTTCTATTGAAATATTCCTAATAGTTTCCTAGATTATGACCAGCAAAGGGTTTATCCGATATGCACCAGGAGACTTCTAGGTTCTGCCTCAATAAATTCTACTACAATCAAAACATCCATTGACGCTGTCTTACTCTACAAGCCTCTCACAAGTCACTTCTATATATCCTCTTCTAAACGTGCAGACTAATGCCACTTGTGCCCTAGCTTTTACGACTGTCATATAACGCCAAAAGGAGCTGCGATGCATTGCAAATTGACCTCTACGCGGCGCCGTCTTCTTCCCCAGTGCGGCTTCCTGCCCTCTCTAGAGGCTAAATGCACTCCTAATGATATCCCTAAAGCGACTGACAGCCGCCATGATAATGTTGCTGACGTGCGCTGGTATGTGAACTTAACAGTTGCAGCGAAGTGTCATAGGGAAGCGTCAGAAATTACCCGAATAGCTGTACATTAGTCCACGAATTCACCCATGTTTATTTCTTCTTAGGCTATAATCTCCGAAGATTTAAACAAGCCTTGTTCTCGAGTCCACAATCGCCTAGTGAAAAATTCTCACAAATATTAATAATACACAGTTATGGGAAAATACTTCCTGAAGTAATATACACAATTTTTATCGGAAAATAGTACAATCAGAATGTGTCATTATTCGCTCAATATTCCTAAAACTTTTTCGCTCAATATTCCAAAAATATTTTGAGCCTAAGATTATTCTTAAATCGCTCTTAAGTTTCAGCAATTTTGAGCATTAATACTCATGTAGACTGTATTCGTAGTATGAACAGTATGTAAGGGGACACTCCCCGAAGAGTTGATGAGTATCAACATAGCATAATGAATCCCAGTCAGATAAGTGAAGCTTAACTTGCTTTGATGTCTGAAGAAACTTAAATAAGTAAAGAATCTACGTCTTGGTGAAGCTCGAGCCTTGCAATATTCAGGAATAATTCTGAAATTTCAGCGATTCTGAGCCTTCGCATTCTTAAAGATTATACACTTGCTCTCCGAAGCATTTGTATCAGTGAGACCTTTTCTCGCCTGTGCAACAATTAAAGCTGATTACTGAATAAGCAAAACAATAAATAGACTCGTGCGTTAAATTTATGCAAAAGCTATCTACGTTACAACTAAACAAAACATCTCAAAACAAGTTGATAATACCAATACTAATAATAAATACAATGTACAGTATTACAAACAAAAATAATTGTCTAATAAATATCTAGACGACGTTGGATTTCCGATATTAATATTTAGGATAATCTTTTTCTACATTATTACAAGTTTCTTAGTTCTTCACGATTTGAGTATTCTAAGACTGTCTTAGGAGCAATGTGTGCGTTATGATGTTTTGCGCATCTATACTTAAAAACTTGAAAGCATGCTGTACGACACTACACTGTTGCACAAACAGACAAGATCCGCAGAAACAAAACACTGGAATATATAGATAATAACAATAAAAATAGGAAATATATATGAATTAAACCAAAGAGATTATGGTATTGCGAAAGAATTGGAATTTCAAATGTGAATGAATTTGCCCGCTTGTTTAGTGTCAAGAGTACAATAATGATTTGTTAAAGTTCTAAACCTATAACTCTGAGCTAGGGCACTTCTTTCCTGCAAACCATTCTATTTTAGAAAATAAGTTTAAATATAAGAGAATGAGAACTATTCCGAAGGAGCAAAGTACCATAAACGGACGTGGTCAGGCAATACATGTCCCTGAATACTGTATATGAATTCACATTGCATATGCATAGCGGAGTCACCTTAACGGTGGGGGCTGCAGAGTCACCTTAACGATGGGGGCTGCAGAGTCACCTTGACGATGGGAGGGGGGGGGGCGCAGAGTCACCTTAACGATGGGGGCTGCGGAGTACGGGGTAGGCAACAAAAATGGAGTAAATCTAGGAACTCCGTCTGTGATACAAGGGGCGTTGTTCAACTTCCCCAATACCTAAGGGGGTAGGTGCACTTTGTGCCCTAAGTCCTCCCTTTTGTTTCCGTCTTTAAGTAGCTGCCTGCTGTCTTACGACTATGGAGACTTCCAGCCAAATTGCAAAATCAAGAAAAGGAGTGGAAACAACCCTTGTACCTACGAGCACAATCCGCGCGGATTTGCACGTCAGAATGATAATTCATGTGCGGTTACGCAGGTATTAATAACGCAACCACTATCAAAAATACACATTGAAGGTGCCACAATTTGTCAGCAACGCTAACTCACCCAGCCTTAAGTGCAATTACGGGTTGAAAAGTACGATGCCACGACTAAGACCCTGTTTACACGGGAGCCAAGCGGAAAGGTTCCAAACGATTCCAGAGTGCTCGCGTTTACACGGGGATCTAGGAACCGTTCCAAACGGCTCCAGAAGTTGCTACAGTGAAGGAGGAATGTGCACAGTATCTGCCATCTAAGGAGATGCAGGAAGAGTGCACAATTAGTAAAGAAATCTCCTTTGGCGTCTCGCAGCATTGCTTCACAAATCACCCTCGCGGTCTGTAATAATCCAGAAGTAAGCTGCGAAATAACGATTTACATAGAACAGAATGCCGGTGCAGTTAACTGAACAAAGTGTTCACGTGTAACAGGCGAACCAGCCAACGAGCTGAAGACACTTTATTGTTTGTAGCTCCCTAAATCCACTTCCATCACAGGGGCTCAAAAACCTCTATATGAGTAACATACGTTATTAACAAGAAGATGAGTTGTAAGAAGGTAGTGCTCGAATGCCCAAAAAACATAACAAAGCTCGATACTGGATTTCTGAGACTCAAGAGAGTCGATAAGTTTATGTGTATTGAAAATTAAAATTTCCACGTATATCATCCTTTTGATTTAATTTGTATATCTTTCTTACGTTTATCTATGAACACATATTCCTGTGTTGTGTTTGTGAAGTGCTAGTCTGGCCGTATAAAACTGTGCTACACAGAAACTCAATCGGTCTCGGTAAGAAAGCTTTAAAAATGTTCTCCTGCTGAAATCATAAGACAACTAAGAGTGTCCTAATACTATTACTAAGCCAAAACAACTTCCTTGCAAGAGAACATATACCATTCTAGATGCAACCTTGTCGAGGATTTCTAACCTAAGATCGCAGGTCCGATGCTAACTACAAGCTTTCGGTGGATCCGTCTCCGTAGAACTGAGAGAATATAAATCCGAAATAACAGCAGACAATCACATAGGATTTAAATACATATATATATATTAATTTAGAAAACTGACAACAGTGGTGAATACGGATTAAGAATGGGGATTATCTCATACTTCTTTCAAATCCATTCAAATATATTTTTGTGTGAACGATGTGGAAAATATTGCAGAAATAGAACAATTCCTATTGGATAGCTTCCGCTTCTATAGAACTGGGATAAACAAACCGGACAAAGGGACAAATGGAATTATCAAAACTATTTGAAATTTCCCACACTGCAGTATAATGCATCATCGCATTATATTCCTAAACACAATAAGACTGCTGTTCTTTTTGGAAAAATAAGGCTCGGTCCGTTCACGACAGAAATCGTACTGTGCGTTCAAAACTGACCGTTACAGCATAGTTCCAAATTTTCCAGAATTACTAGCTGAAGATGGGATAAGCAATCTCGAAACGTTCTGTATACGTCTTTAGGATGTGTCGATAATTAACTGGTATGTCAATGTAGCTGGTATGACAATATTAATATAATGGATGTGTCGATGGCAATACACAAATGAAAATTGACTATTCTTTCTGATTTATCTGCAATGTTGCTCGTCGTGGCTACCATTCTCAAATCTATACTAAAGCTGCGCTTTCCAACTGATGCCTCGATAGTCCCAAAAAGTGCGGAAATTAGGGAAAATTTTCCTAACTACAACACATATCTTGAATTTGTTGCATTTGCAGGGCTTTTCCACTGCTATATATAAAACGGGTAACTATAATTTCAATTATTTTGCGCTGAAACACGTGAAATAATCTCTTACACGAAATTTTCATCGATTTGAATTGAAGTAAATTCGGGTATAAAATGTGCGAGGACAAAATCCCGAGAAACACAGCAGCAAACCTAAGGGTACCGATGAGCTCTTCCCTAAGTGGACAAAAATGCTTCTCACATTGCGGTGCTAAACTATGGAATGACCTTACACAAGAAGCTAGACAGGCATTTTCCCTATATAGTTTCAAGCAATTGCATTGCTATACGTACATTCTACTTCACTCTACTTTTACTGCTAATTCTATCTACAATTTATTTTTAGAACAAATGTAACGGAGACTTGTAATAATAACTTGTAATTTGTCTGTATGAAGGTGCAGGGCCCCTTGAAAGTTAACTACAAGGCTGAGAAGGGTATCCCTCCTTAAATATCTAAAAATGAAATGAAATGAAACGAAACTCACCCGCGCTGCGGCAACAATGCCAAAGCCCTAGGCTGGTCCAGGTCCTTGCTTATGATGAGTTTACGCTGGCTTCCATCAAAGTTCGATAACTCTATCCTCGTGCGGGCATCATCCGTCCAATAAAGCTTTTTTGTAACCCAATCAACGGCTATGACGCTTGGCCTTCCGGTCCGCGCGTCAATAACAAGTTTTGACGACTTCTTCTTTTTCGATAAATTAAAACTTCGTATTTCGTTGACGTCTGCAATTTCGGTGAAGAATACCGTCTGGGAACTCCAATCGAAGTCGATAGAAACAGCCCCCTGTAACCCTTTAAGAGGAGTGGTTTCATTTTCGGGCGCACCAACTTTCAACACGCGTATATCAGTTTTATGTGAGTACAGGATATTTGGCTGCCTGCCTGTTGACGGAAAAAATGATAAGAAATGATAGACAAATAGGATTGCAAACCACAAATGTTACCCACACACAGTCGTCGCACGCTGGGTGCGTGAGCGGAGTAGCTCAAGGTAAACATTACATTTTTCATTTTCACTTTACAATATTTATACACGCTACACCAGTCAGCAAAAGGGAAAAGAACCTCTACAGAGAAAAAAGCTAAGAGAAGAATAAATATATATACAGCTTTGATAAGCTGTGTCGTTTTTGGGTCCTGTACGTTCAAGAGATGTTTTCTAAAACCGGTTTTAAAAACGATCGATTATTCCTGTTCTCGTATGTTGTCCATTTTTATATCTTTTGCATGTAAGCTACTTCTGCAAACCTTGTAGTTCAAGGAAAATACTAGTATCGTATCTGGACAGAAAATACAACCTCTCGCTCAAACCTGGGCAGTATATACCCATACTACGGGCAAATAACGAATGTGATTGGCCCGGAACCAGAAACGACAATGATGTGGTTCTATTCAAAAGAGGCTAGCGGCCCAGGCTGCGCTAAAGTGATAGAGAGGCCGCGTTATGAAGAACAGCAATTCTGCCATTGTAAGGTTTAGGTATAGCTAATATATCAATACCAAAGTCGCAAGACTAAATTCTAGAAGATTATCAGAACAGAAACAACGCAAAGAGATTTACAAGGAAAATTAGTGGCAAAGTGACTCTTCCAAATAAAACTGAATTCCCGAACTTGACTATCAAACATAATGAAATAACTGATAACTAAAGAGCGCGCGGCTGATTTAAGTCATATCTCCATTTATATTCGGATTTCAGAATTCGAACGAACTGATGCCAACATAAAATGCCGCGCGGTCATATCGCGTCGCCGCCGAATTCGAGAGGAGCCCAGCTAATTCTAGGCCGCAGAATTCCACATAGTGTGAAAATCTCTATTGGGAATCCCACGCAAATGAGTGACGACCACCAAATACACTATTGATAAAAATAACGAATGTTATCAATGTGTGTTTATTTTACAGCATTTCAGCGAAATGCATTGTAAAGATAGCTGGCTTGAAAGGCCGAAAGAAACAAAATCAGCTTGACAAAGGCGAGTGGATTTTAGCCACAAAAAAGAGTTAAATGGGATGATGGTACTACGCATAAACAGACATTGTAGAGAATCTACTTGAAGCTGAAAATCAAACCACAATCTTTACGGTTTTATATAAACAGGCTTAGGAACTGTAACAGGCTAAATTGGATAGAAATTTCCTTGCATTCTTCCACAAACAATATCACCCGCATAGACACGGGTCAATCGAAAGCTGAAATACGCATTTTTGTAAGGCGGAACCTACAAGTCGAAGGCCATACAATCGAAGGAACTTTTAAAACAACATTCGCAGTCGTATAACTTGTATATAAGCCTTACACCATATGGTTCACGGGTGGGTATTCGTTAAAACTTGCAGTGTCCATAGTTTGGCCTGTCTGAACACTGACCATTTACCATTGATTCAATAAGACGCAAAAATCTGCTCGTTTTACAAGATTATATACTAAACAGTGTAAAAATTCTGCCATTTTGACGAATTCCGCCATCTTGAATTTTTCGCCAAATTTCAAGATGCCCCAAGTCTTAATCTGTTCCAATATGTTTCTTGGCAAGGAATCCGAAGAGAAAACTTTGACAGGAAAGAGGCCCAATTTTTCCAGCAAATGACCTGTCTATTATAGCACAAACTGTACAGTTTTGGAACTGTCAAGGAATTTAATGCGGTCAAAACAAAAGAGGTCCAGAAATAAGGACCGCTTAGAACTTAACCTTATGCTAGGTTCCTTCTAAAACAAAAAACGCGTAGAACTACAAAGAGCGTGCAGGGCCCCTCAATAGTGCCAAACAGAGGGAAAGTTAAGTCCTGTTAACTCCAAACGTGAGATTGCGTTGCCAGTTACAAAGCTGACGGTATATAGTGCAATGGCTACAAAAATGCTGGCAATAGTTCTACTTCAGGCAACCGTTGCGAGAGCGAAAGAAGCCGCGCTCTTTAAAAGGGCATGACAAGCTGAAGTTCTCAGTCTGTTATTGCCTGCAAAACCCCTGCCAAAACACAGTAAGTGTACACCCGTAAATATATTGTATATGAATGCAAGCAGATTCCATGCGATTAAGTCTTTACTTTCGAGCTGGAGAAAGTTTCGTGAGTATAATCTAGGGATAAGAAAATCTTTGAAAATTGCCAAGAATAAAGAAACCGTGTTTTTGGCAAAAATCACTGCCTTTTAGATGGAGTTGCCTTCGGAATACCCTGGGTGACAGTGTCAATAATGAACCAATAATTTTTCTTTCAAAAAGAGGTTCAAAAACTGGAATAGAAATGAGCGGACCGGCAGAATTTAATGGTAAATTTTTGTAGATTGTTAATATTTCTTTCATCGCAAATAGTTGGTGTAAATTAATATCTTCATACTACTGCTATCGATATCAGATTTAAATATGGATCAAACCAGAAATCAAAATCGTAAGTTTTTTGTGAAATGTCCTCTAACTAACAACTAAGAGTTCTATCAAGCATAAATTCACTTTGAAGCACAGAGTCTAGACCTCAGACTAAGATAACACAAGAGCAGGTCAGTTACACACATCCGCGTAGAAAAATAGCAACAAATTCTAAATTACTAGAACGCCATTGCCAAACCATGAGAACCACAAGATAGCAATCGTGACGAAAACTGCGGTGATGGGAGAAAAGCGCCCGAGAATGCATTAGATTTGAGTTCAGTAGCGGCAGTTTTAAGACCGCGCGTATTTTTTTTATAAGGGACCTCTCTAAAAGGATCCTAAATGTGAAAGACAAAAAAATCGAAGAGACATCTACTACAAACAACAACTCCCTTAGGAACGTCCTCATTTCTTAAGTTTTGTCATTGCAAATAATCAAGAATCTGGAGGCCTAATTCGCGTAAACTGTGTGTAATTCTTGTAGCACGTAGTTAACAGGTGGGTCTCCGTTCAAACTTGCAGTGTCCACAGTGTTCTGTCTTAAAATTGAACACTTACACGGTCTCTTGCACTAAAATGTGCAGTTATAATTAAGGAATTATCAAGGAACTTTTAGTATTAGTATGTGGTCAAAAGAGGTCGGAAAATAATGAACTTGTAGAGCCAGGCTCTGCGCTAGGCTCCATATGTAAAATACGAACTATCATAGTTCGTATTTTACATATGGAGCCTAGCGCAGAGCCTGGCTCTACAAGTTCATTATTTTCCAAACGAACGTCAAAATATACACATCGAAAAGGCATTTTCAGTTTCAGTACGGGAGTATATGTGATAAGGCTTGTATTCAACCTAAGGGGATGAGCTGTAAATCTTATATGAACTGACAAAATTCCCTTGAATGTGCCAATTTAAGCTCTCCGTGTGTGTATGTGAACCAAAGCAACAGTAGAACGTGTTTGGGGCTATCAACGATTCAATTCGCATGGCCTTCTAGAAGACGATCGGCCTTATAACCACGGTCCCCATTATCACCCATGAAATTTCCATCAAGGATAATCAAATTTCAGAAAGTCATAGTCGATGAGTAGAATGTCTCCCTGCTAATCCTAAATCATATTCTTGTATTCACAAAGTTGTGGGTTGAATAGTCCAGGATTAGAGTTAAGTTAAGAAATACTTGCACCGGACCCATCAATTCCGTGACTGAGAGAACAATAGGTAGCAGCGTAAGAGATCTTCAAGCTCATACTAGTAATGAATGAGTAAATACTTTTTGCTTATAAAGAACCTAGCTTTAGTCCAAGAAGTTCCTTGTTTTTGGACCTCTTTTGATCACATTTTGGTACCAAAACCTCTCTAATAGTTCCTTAATTTCAACTGCTCATTAGTACAATAGAAATTGTAAGTGTTCAGCGTGCTAACACAGACTATCGCATACGATAAGGGCGCTTTATAAAATCCACTAATCTACTGTAACGACTACCAAGGCATGGAACTATGGAAACTGCAAGCTTCAACGGAAACCAGTCTATGAACAACTTGCTACAAGGATTACATAAACTTTATTGTCTGAAGTGATAAAAAATGGTTGAAATTGAGAAATTCCATAAGGGTTTAGTCGTTATTCGCAAAAGTACCTTTGATTTTTTTATTTCTACATGCAGGCTCCGTATAAAGCGGCTACCTATAACACACAGCCCACTCTAGACATGTTATGTTAATCCTCGAAGATCTACTGAGATCAGGTGAAACAAGGCTCGAGAACAAAACTGGGACGAATAAGTGTGTTCACATTGGGAACCTCGTAAATTAAATACACATATATTATGATTATCAGGCATGATCACAATCAAACATAATCATCAAACATGACTATCAAACATGATCATAATCAAACATGATCATCAAACGTTACTATCAAACATGATCATAATCAAACATGATCATCAAAAGTGACTATCAAACATGATCTGTCGTCATCAATCATAAAATACTATCATCACCATCATCACCATCATCACCGATCGTCAAACATTATCATCACGATCACACTAAGCGTAAAATCATAATTTCATAATCATTAGTACCAGGTCTTTCAATGAGTAAATTAGACGCGCGCTGCCAATCGCGCGCGTGGGATCGTTTGCGCGCTAAACAGTCAATTTTGAGAGCTTTCCTTAGTACTTAGATGAATATTTTTCATAAAGCTGGCGTGGGAGACAAATTGAACGCGTGAACTGAGATGGGCGCGTGCCTGCGCGCTCGTGCGCGTCTTGTAGTACCTAGCGCAGACCTTACCACAAATCAATTTCGTCATATCAAAACTGGTTAGGCGCGTAGCTTCCAAAGTTTAACGCCACATGACAACTCTTAATCAGAATGAAATAGACAGCTGAATGCAACCGATTCATACTAAAAGCGAAAATTGATTTTGGTTTCACAAGTTGGTCAAAATGCATTAATTTGTGGCGAGAACTTAAACTTCTTCATCAAGTTTGGTTTAGATCTGGTTTTAGATCTGGTTTCCTGTTTGAATTTTTTCTATTAACCTCATGGTGAAAGCGCAAGCACAGCGAACATAACTGTGAACATCAAAAAACCTAGGGGATAGATCGATCGTCATCGAGACAGGGCAAGGGCAAAACATAGCAAAAGAGAACGAGACAAAATAGAGCTAACAACAGTACGTTACTTCTTTCTACTAGGAGCCACCTTATGAGGAACCAATACGTTGAAGGCCAAAAACATAAGGAACTAGTGCCAATAAAGACGAAATCGCCAGGGAACGTTTAAATTTAGAGCATTTTCATCAGTGGAAATAATCGAAAATCAGGAAGCCAGTCCTAGTCATGCCAGTCAAACTAGCATGACTTTTGTGTAATTCTCGCAGCATCGTTTTAAAGAGGGATTTCTGTTGTCTGTTGAAATTTATCACGTCCTTAGTATCCTGTCTTAAACCTAACGTTTAAAATGTCACAAGTGAATAGTCTGCTGGTACTACAGAACTTCACTACAGCACGAAAATGCAGGCAACATTTATGAGACACATTTCGGTTCACCTTTCGGTCGTTATCCGACGTTTCATACACTGACGAGTGTCGGACAAAAAAAGTTTTCCGTACGTCCAAAAACTGTGGCCGCTTTTTCGTGCTGTAATGAATGTATGAAGTAATAAATGTACAGGTAAAATTAAGGAACTATTAAGGAACTCTTAGACAGCAATGAGGTAAAAAGAGGCACGAAAAAGGAACTGTAAGAACTAGGCCATGAGAAGACATAGCCCTTATAAAGTACGAGTTCATCTCTCCAAGTCGCCTCATTTACATGTGAGCCCCATTGCCACACCAAAGTGAGGAAAAGCATACACACGTACTTTCCACTAACTGCTACCATCGCTGAAGGTCTGTTATAATATGCTCTTGCAGACTCATAAAAGCTAACGAAACGCACGTATGTCAAGTGCTCTCAGAATCCGATACCATTATTGACAAAGTTGATGAGCAATGCACAGTTCAAGTTCTCCAACTCACAAACATCAATTAAAAAACCTTAAATACAAGCAGGAAAAATCTAATGGATGACATCACGCCCCAATTAATTCCAGGATGATAAAAGTAAACACTATCTATTTAAAACCACTGATAGAATCAATTTGCTCGAATCAAATCTTGAACTGTACAAATTTCTTCAAATATTGGATCATCTTGCTTGCAAAGGGCCCAAAACAAATAGGAAAAACAGTTCAATATTGAGAGACGAATTTAAGAAAGACATTACTATATTTGTATTTAATTTCATATCAATTAGAAGGTGTGCGACTGCTAAATATGCGTCAGGAAACATATCACGAAAGCTGCCATCAGCAATCAGCAATCAGCTATCAATTTCCAAGGAGGATATTTAAAACAGCTGTACAAATTGCACGTACTTTTGTGGAGGCAGGTGCACAGCTACAGGGGGGTCACTGGGGTCTATGGGGCCTGCCCTATTCTACAAGTGTAAAAGTGCTTGGACAATTTTGAAAAGCTCTATCTATTTATTATATTTCTGGAATATCTGCTGATAATTGTCATTGAAGATAATAATGAAAACTCCTATAATATTTCTTCTGCTTGAAAATCTCAAAAATACTACTCCAAGTTATATCCTCTTGAGCAAATCATTACTATGCTCTCTATGTGGGATAGATCTCTGCCCTGGAAAACTGCTATTGGTGTGCCAGTGTGGGCCACTTAAACATTGGCCAAGAGGCTGAAGAGTGCCCCTCCTTAAAATCCAAAATGAAGTCAAATGAATGCTATAACTCAAACAATGATAATGATGGTCTCTACAAGAGTGATTCATAATATAACAATTAACTTCTTTATTGCATTGACTTGACAATGATGATTTAGAATGATTGAAAAGAGGGAAGACAAAATAGCCATCATCATCATCATCATCATCATCATCATCATCATCATCATCATCATCATCATCATCATCATCATCATCATCATCATCATCATCATCATCATCATCATCATCATCATCATCATCATCATCATCGTCATCGTCATCATCATCATCATCATCATCATCATCATCAGCATAATGAGAGGATGTTTATTCTGGGGATCAATAATTCTTCAAATATGACCAGCAAAAGCCTACAACAACCATTCCATTGCAGTAAATCAAACTCAATCACCATAGAAAATTGCTCCTATATGCTCAATAAACAGCTCTGCTCTTACCATGAAGAACATAAATCAGACATCCTTTCTGAAGTTTGAAATGCTAAATGACCTTTTGGGAGTATAAACCTTGCAACCAATGTTTGTTAAGCTATTACATAATGGAGATAAATGTCTCTCTGATTTATTTAACAGGCAAATCCTTGACCCTAAGTTAGAATAAATACATAAAACTTTTCACTTCCACTAAAGATCCCTCAAAACTCCCACCGAAATAAACCATGCTTTTCTTGTGCTTTCCTTATGTGAATACTTTTGCTATGTTACAGCACCTAGGTTGACACTCCCATTTTGGTTCCAGGTGTATTGCTCTAGAGGTATGATAAAGTATGCAATGTAGTAAGATTTCATGTAGTCTTTCCTTGATGGTACAAACTAAAGTTTTATAATTGATTCATTCAATCATTAATTTATTAATCCACTTGTTCATTCATTCATTCATTCATTCATTCATTCATTCATTCATTCATTCATTCATTTACATTTCATTAGATTTTCTACTAACATGCAAAACTGACCCAACTACTGCATGCTAGTCAAAACACATTGCAAATACTTCCACCTAATTCACAAATGCTGAAATTTCTAGCCAAGAAGGACTCTCCTAGTGGTGGAAAAACTAACAACAGGGGTGCATCCTGTATACCTCAATCAGATCTGACACACAGTCAAGCTTGTGTACTACTTGGTACTATGATCAAGACTCTCTAGAAAAGGGGTCTGAAACCATGGCCTAAGGGCCACTACTGGCATCCATGATGAAACTTTAAGGCTGCTGTAGAGTACTTAATGCAGCCTTTCAAAATCCAAATTTCTGCAGTTCCCAAATAATTTGAGTTTGATATCCCTGCTCTAGGTAGAGTAAGAGTTCAGCCAGAATCAGCAGGTATGCCACTAAGGAATCACGCACAGATTATGACTTAAACTCTAAGAGTTTTCTGGAAATACCAGTGATATTTCTAAAGGATGGTTTCTCCTTGAAATCTGAAAACCAACAGGAGCAAAGCACCCTACATAAAACAAAAATAGTCAGTGTTGGTAATCAGGTGCTACCATACAGCCAGAAATTCCCATCAAAGCTAAATTCCCCTGCAATCAACATCTTGAAAAGCCACTTACTGCTGAAAAGAGCCATAGTTAAAAACCTATTCTACACATAAGCTGTTGAAATACTTTGTAAGTACTTTCAATGGGGATGTCCAAAGAGAACTAGGCAGGTGCAAAAACTACAAAACAGATTGATTATCTGCTCATATTGTGTTGAATATCACCTTGCAATTCCAAAGTAAGTAGAAGTAAGGAACAGATGTCATCTGGAACTCATTTTGTCATGAGAAAAATCCCCAAATATTGATAGTGAACTTTGACAAAAAGATAATCTGTGGTGAAGAAGTTCACAACTCAAAGCAAAACAAAACTGTCTGCCAAAGGACTAGGTGTCTAGCTCTCCAGACTGAAAGCTTGGACCATGTCTATCATACTTTTGCCATGATCAGCTGCATTGACTGTAATTTTGTATATATTTGGCAAAGCTACAATGATATGATAAAAACAACACCGGACCCTCATTAACAAAACATCAATAATATTTTGCAAAGTACTCAGATACCAGGGATTGTAGGGGAGATTTAAATACCTTTCAGATAATTCACCTAGGTGGAGAAAGCAAGGGGAATTAGACAATCTGGAAACTGCACATGTAGTGAAAAAGTTCTCTGATGTGCTGTGCTTGAAGCGGCAGCAATCACTCATGCTCTCTGATGATGCTCAATGAATTAACTCTCATGTGGAGTTGCTGGAATAGAGCATGAAGCTCAAATGGTCAAAGGCGTCATATGTTTCCTACCTCATCACTCCCAACAACAACAGCCAACTGATATCATGTTTATCAGGTGCATTTTCTAACTAATTGATTTTGATCTATGTGAAGTCCAAAGCACTTCTGTGAATGGGGGGCCTCTCTCCTTCCTCAAAATGGTCCCATACATAAATTAACAACTAATACTTTTTTGCTCCGATCTATTCATCTTCTTTCCTAATTGACTAAGAAAACTGTTTGTAATCAATTTTGATACATTTCCTGTAGCAATTGTGGAGATGTATGCTGTGGGATTTAAAACAAAATGGACCCAAACCTGAACCTGCTATGAATTAGCTTGTGACACTAACAAAATCACCCTAAGACCAAACTGAAAATCCTTATATTTAATCACAATTCTACCTCCCTCTACGGTGCAGTCTGAACTGCAAGCAGTTTTGTTCTTAGATGGGCCTATGCTATTCAGGGTATGACTATTCATCTAATCACTTAAAATCCAAGTATGCCAAGGCCCAAATAATTCACTAAACATTTCTACTGGAACTGTTGATCCCAATCAAACTATTGATTGTTGACACTTACATACCATAAAGCTTTGAACTGCCCCCCTTAAAAAAACCTTTGAATTATTAATAAGTCCCCATTGAATAAGTCCCCACCCCAGATCTAACCAATTGAATGTCTTTTGGAGTTTGTCAGAAGCACAGAAGACAGCTAATATGCCATTAGATGTTAGAAATATTGCCAACCCCCCCCCCATCTACTTAGACCCCCATTTATTAGGAACCTAACAGTAAGTTCAAACAATATTTAACTTGTGTGAAAAACTGTCTGCTTCTGGCATGCTACATTGAGTTCCCATACATATATGTAAGATGAAATTACTGCAGTTACAACTATGTAAGTTGAACTGTGTATCAGTCAATTCACCTCCCCCTAAAAACAGTGACTCAAATCTTCCACTTTTGTAGGGCCTTAACTGATAGGGAAAAAAGCTTGAACAAAAAGGAAGCTAGCTCCATTCAAAATTTCAACAATAAAATATTGATCTCCATAACAAGAAGAAGAAAACAAAAAATATGGTAAGAATAGGTGATTCAACTTATGAGAACAAGCAATTGATGAGGCAGTTCTAAAGAAAGTCTAACTGTTCTGGGAAGAGAACTGATCCTACAAATTTTTTATCATCCATGTATTAACTGAGAGCTGTATTTGGAGCAAAATGCTAGGCTATTCAAACCTCAATGTATACACCAGTATCCACAACAAGTGAAATTGAATAGAGGCAGTGACCGCATATAATCTGGTAAACAATGTTTTCATTAATGGTCCATAGTTTTTTAATCATATCTTATAATGGGACTAAGACAGATCCATAAATATGCTTCAGATTGTGATGGAGCTGTTTGATAGATCACTGCTAATTTTCTCCAATGGGTTTAAGTCATCAAAATCTTATTGCACAAAACAGAAGGTACTGTTGCTAAAATGTAGGTTTGCTGCATGTGCAGGATAACTGACCCACTTGGTGTAAGGTCCAACAAGCTGAATGGTGAAATGGTTATTTGGATAAGATGGCAGAAAGGTGTGACTATATCAGATATTTTATGTTATTGTTTGTTCACTCTGACACCATGCCAAAAACATCAGGAATGGACCTGCACAATTAGTGACATAACATAACATAACATAACATAACATAACATAACATAACATAACATAACATAACATAACATAACATAACATAATACAACAAAACATAATATAACATAACATTACACAACATAACACAATATAACATAACATGACATGACATAAATGCATTCTGTTTAGGCCAATGGTCTACAACAGTTCTAAGCACCAACCACTGATTAAATAACTTCAACAGACCAGTTGACCTTTTAAACACAAAATAAGTGAAAACTTTCTTGTATTAGTGTCAGTTGGGCACTCCACCACAGTTGGTGTCTAGGGGTAACATGAAAATAAGGCTAACTAGATTGGCTGGTTTAATGCCCCTTGGATTACTATGAAAACAGATTGTCTCAACTGAAAATGAATAATCCTGCCAAAATTCTCATCATTGCAGATGATCTATCAAATTTGTCTACAAATAAACATCATTATATAGCTCGAAAAAGTGGGAACATTCTTTAGGAATAGGTTTATACTGAAAAGCCTAATTTCATCACAGTATTATAGTATATGGTAAATAGTAACAAATCCATTTGCAGGCCTGAACTAAGACAATTGTAAAAAAACGCACACTTAAACCTGAAGAACAGCACTAGAACTCTATCAAAGCTATCATAAAGTGAAAATTGTACAGAACACTTTGCATAGAGACGACCACAAAATGTATCCTCAAACTGTCTCTATGACCTACACTGTAGCAAGACTGCAGAGAAAAACTAAGGAACTAACACAAGCAGGGCCAGTAGTTCCAATGTTATACAAATATATAACTTTGGAGATCATAATAATCTTCGGCATATTTCAGCTTACTTCTAGAGTTCAAAACTATAGTCAATCTAACTTATCAATCCACTATCTGCCTGCCACAGAGTCGCAATTTCCCATTCCCTCTGCTATTGTAACTACTTTCACAAAGCGTGAAAATCAAACCTTTTGTTTCGACGTTCAGATTTTAAAACAAGGGTGGTCCTTCGATGCTTTGATATTTTTGTGATGAAATTCGAAGATATTTCGTCTATCTTTGTGGTATCTATCTACTGGGCAAACTATTGCACTTAGCCGTGTTAAGTACGATTTAACACAGACTGAGGCAAGCCTTCGATGATCCTAAGACGGCCTTAGCCCTGGGTTTACCGAATTAAATTTTTAAGCATAAATAATAGGATGTCAACTAAAAAGACTAGTAATGAGGTGGGTTAATCAAAACATAACATCATATTCTAAATCGATGTGTACGGCAATAACTTCGGCAAATAATGAGCGAAATTCCAATCGTGTCTCTCCCCATTCTTGGAGCCTTGTCTCTAAGTAAAATACATGAATAACACCGTTTATTACTTTACAGATACCTGTAAGTGGGGTAAACTGCGGCCATGGCGTTTGTAAATTTGGAGATCATAATGAAATTTGGCGGTCAAGAATTTGGCAGTTGTGTTAGCCTGTGCATGATTTCAAACGATTTCCAAGTTACGAAAATCCTACAGCCAAGCCAAAATGCACTCGATTGATCTGTATAAACTGTGCGGTTAACGTTACATGGACCATTAAAGCGCAAAAGATGCCAAAAGCTAACGAAAAAACTGGAGAAAAGAGCGTCAACACCTCGTACAAGCTTTCCTATGTTATGAGACATTCTGAAGTAAACACGTCCTACTCCAACACAGAAGTACTTGACTAGTGCTAAAGTAAGACCTCATCAAAACCTGCATCAGGGATTTCTGCAGTAGGAAAACTATGATATGGCAGATGAAACTAACAGGCAAGAGGGAGAATGTGGCTAAAAAACGTTTAAAACAGGACAATGAAACGGACAGCGCAAATTGCTTGTCGAACTAATGGACAGAGTTGCTTAGCAATGTCATAAGCTTCGAGCAGTCATAATATAACGCTTGCAGCCAGGAAACACACCATTCCGATCGCCG